>JANUFV010138330.1:0-22512 GCA_024757865.1 Epizoanthus scotinus | reverse complement strand
GCCGGGACACTATTAACTGCCAAATGACCGGCCCTCCGGGACTAATCTTGTATCAAATGCCCGGGGTTTGCCCGGGGAGGATGCTTGCGGATGGAATTGACTCGTACATTACTTCCAGGACAACATCAAACTCTCAATATTGTGGTGCCACGCTCTATTGATTTATGGACTAAATTTGACTCACATTTGTGTTATAATGAAATATATTGAAAACAACGTCAACTGAAATATTTCTATATTTCTATATAGAGGTTTTTCATTGTCTAATTTTAGCATACATTTTCTGATTTCCCCTTCCAGTGTTTCAGGATTTTAAAACAAGAAAGGCTTTGATTGATCTTAAAAAAACACGTCTTTTAAATGTTTCCCGAATTTTCGGTCTGTTTTTTAGACCTTCTTCAGGGGTCAATGATTCAAAATTGAAATTGAATTAAAACACTACTAGCTTCTTGCCGTCGCTCCAGAGAAATGGAGCGTATCCCGGTGGGAAATCCATTGTCTCGTTAATAGATGTTTTGTAATTGTTGAGTGCAAAGACTCTAGAATAATTCTGCGTTTGTAATTTTTCTTACTTCCTTCAAGAATGTCGCCATTAATCGTGGATGTACATCGTGAGAAGTTCTTGAAACTGAAATGAAATGTTCTATCAACAAAGACGCTAGTAAGCCGTACCACAAGATATGGTGTTTTTTTTAAATATCTCGATAGATAAAACTGTCATCATTGCGAACTTTCTGGTCTTATTAGCTAAGTATGTTACATAATTTAAAATCATATTCTATTGAAGAGCATTTGATAAACTTTTACCAGAAATGGTATTGTTTTCCTTTTGATTTCATAATTACCAATCGCGACATCGACACTAAAACAAACATTGATTTAAAGATTCCTACGTGATTCCTGCTGTGCAGAACTAATCGATTATGTTCAGTCAAGCCCCTAAAGTTAAAATAAACAGTTCTTCAATGCTAAAAAACAACTTTCTCATTACCATTTAAATGTGTTGTGCTTATAATTGAGTTTTGTTTATTCTAATAACATTCTAGATTCTATATTAATAAATTGAAGCTCATTACCGACAGACCAGTATCTGTAACTTGGACATGGAGTCTGAGTGCGTGCATATCGCTTGATCTCCTAGTCTGTATCAGCTCCTTAACGTAAGCTGAAAGCACCTAACAATGTGATGACGCAGAGACAGGTGTGTCATTATTTCATATATTTTACTTGGTACAGGCATAAGTTGAGGGATTTTATCTGCAAAGCAGTTTAAACAAGGAGTGAAGAGAGTTGTCAGGCGTAGTGGAGAACTTTCCATCATAAACAAGCAACAAAGTACAGCAAACTCAAAGATCTGAAAAAGGTATGAGAAAGTGTTTTAAAAACTTTATTCAATAGCAGTATTTAAACTTACTCCAAGGTGGTGTCTATGTGTAAAGCAATTTATTAGTAATTACAAAAAACAATTTGAAGTAAAATGATCTCGATTTCTTTTCTCTGTTACTGCGGCAGTCAGGTGTCAGCTTCAATGCTCCTCATTGAATGGTACATGTTCTCTGTGATGTTAACAGTACATCAATTCATAAGATTTCATGCATAAGATATTATAGTGAATGTCATCCGGCCAATGCAAAATTTGACATTTTAACAACAAATAATTCTCACGGTGAGAACAGGCATCTTAAACGAAGACACTCGTGATTTCAGTAATGGCCAAGTTGTCTATCAAAAGTGTTTAGTTGTAACCTGCGTACTGAAATCGAACAATTTTCATATATTGAAGAATGATTATCTGGGATTCGATTTTTTATTTATACTTCTTAAACCGGAATATTTCAAAAACCTCTTAATAAACTCTCCGAATTATTCTTTGTTTTGAGGCAGCACAGAGTGACATCAAACTTCTAAAATGAACTTTATTGGAAATATTCAATATAATAATGACAAAGGGTGATTAGTAGTTCGGTGCTGTTCACAGCCTTAGTGGCTACCTGACACTGTTCACATCATTCTTTCATTTGAACCGGTTCATTTAGATTTTGTATGAGCGACTCAAACGTTGCCATTACACATCGCCCCATTTCTTAATATTTGTCTTTATCAAACGTTAATAATTTATATCCTGAGACAGTTGATTGTATTAAAACAATCTCTCACTTTGGCGTTTTTCGGGTTTTGCGTATGTTTAGTATACATAGAAGATACGCGAATTACTTTATCAGTTTCTACTGTGTCACTGGAATAAGTGTAAGCACATTTCCAAATATTTAACGTTTTCAAGATCACAAATCGATTTTCGCACACATTTCTCAAAAATGATTACTATAAATAAGACATTGGATAATAAATTATACATCGACATGTTAGACATGGATTTGCGAAACGTGATATAGTGTTGATGGGCATCTTCATGATGTTTTCAGTCGGTAAGGCCGATACCTCATGACCAAGTCATAGAAAAAGAGCAAAAAGATGCTGATATCTTGCGCTCAAACCCGAGCAACCTCCCATCAGCATTGCTGCTAACATGCACATTCTCGTGGGAGAAGATGCCAGTTTAATGAACATAGGAAACACATCTTTATTTAAATGCAATAATGCATATAATTAAATCGGTTAAAGATTATTTCACCTGACATATTTCATGTGAAAATATAAAAACATTTCAATCTACATTAATGACGTCAACATCTGCTGGCTAAATCATAGTTTGCAAATCTACTGAATTGTTTTAGCGTTACTAATAATATTTTAAACAATTTTTATACTTAACATTCATATTTTGAAAAAATGGAATACAAATACAACACTAAACGGGTTCAAAAGTGAAAACATTTTACGGCTGTAGTTTATCCTTGTTGTTTCTCTTCTTGGAGAGGAAACTGTTTAAAGAAGGTGGGTTGATTAAAGCGGTATTTTATTTATTCATATTTCGGCAATTTCAAAGTCTCAGCGGCCAGCTTAGAAGCTTTAGGCCTGTGTTTCACAGATATGGACTTTTACAGCCACCTTCGTCGACTGATGCAAAACAAAACAAAACAAAACAAAACAAAACCTTAAAATCACAAACGTAAAGTACTCTTGCTAGTTTTCTCGTTTTAAAATTTTGAACAATTTTGCAGAATAACATAAGATTAAATCAAATACAATAACATCACAGTCAAGTAAAATAATTGCTTGACACATAATTTTTCCATTCAAAATTTAGTTATCTTTAACTAAACTACAACCGAAAAATCACCTTTTAAATAAAGTGGAATAAAATAAAATAAAATGTAATAATGTAATGCAATTACAAAAAAAATGGAAACTTCGCCGCTTCACAAGATTGCACCAAATTCTATCAGTACAAACATGGTGCGTTCTTAGTTCAAAGATTTATCAGCCCGCTCTAGTTAAGGGGGCATTTAGGAAGTGTTAACAGCAATCTTATCGTTGATCCTTATGTAGCACCTGTTCTTAAATAATCGCGTTGTATGTGAGTGTGTGATGAGTCTCTTCACCATCGCCTGTGATTTGTACTCTTGATAAGCTCACAGATGAACTTGGTATCTTTATCTTTGTCGCCGTTAGCAGAAAAGTAAAACGAACATCAACTCAAACAGACTCCATCAACACTTATAATAACAATAAATAACATAAAATATATAATAAAAGCATTCTTATGAATCGCATTTTAAATAAAAATTCCAATGCAATCTACAATTGATATATTAGAACTACATAATTGTACCACTCTATTTTCAAAAATTATAATCACTAATATTTAATGGAATACTACGGAATAATATACACTTTTTCAATTATAATGCTAATTTAAGAAGATACGTTTTTAATTTAGATTTAAAACGATTTACTGATTGACAGGGTGTTTCATAGTTTAAGTGCAGCCAAGCAGAGAAAGATCTCGATTTGATCAAATCGATTTAATTACTTGTCCGCCGTCACGAGAAAGTTAGTCTTTGAATTTTCTAGCAAAATAGTAGTAGTACCAGTAACAATAATAATTGTAGTAGTAGCAGAATTAGTTTTAGTACCACTAGTTTTAATAGTATCAGCAGCAGTAGTAGTAGTAGTAGTGGTGGTAGTAGTGGTAGTTAAGTAGTAGTAGTAGTAGTAGTAGTAGTAGTAGTGGTGGTGGTAGTGGTAGTTAAGTAGTAGTAGTAGTAGTAGTAGTAGTAGTAGTAGTAGTAGTAGTGGTGGTAGTAGTGGTAGTTAAGTAGTAGTAGGTAGTAGTAGTAGTAGTAGTAGTAGTAGTAGGTGCAGTGGATAGCATGCCCGACTAGCGACCAGGGAGACGCGGCTTCGAGTCCTGCTCAGGGCGTAAAAAAGACTTTTTTCAGACGACTGTGTCGAAAGGTAAATAAGACGTGATGTCTTTCTTTCTAGTTATAATACGATAGCTAACCTTTCCAGACCTCGAAAACTTCAATTTGTTGTATGTCAATTATGTCCGACAAATCGTTTGGTTCTAGTATGTGACATTCAATAAAAAAAATAAAAAATTTAAAAAAAAATTAAAAAAAATAAAAATAAATAAACAAATGTGACATTCAATGTTAAATCGTGATAATTGTTTCTATTGTAATGTTATACTTCATAATTGCGCGCAGCATATCTTTGTTTGAGGAATTGAACCACGGCTTCCAGGCACTGGTTACTAATCTCCGATCCCACCACTGCCGCCACCAAATTGGTAATGCCCCGTGAAAGATCTAGAGTCAGACCATAGCTAAGTTGTCCGTTTTTATTGGAATTTTCTTAGAATGAACTCATAGCGCACTCGCTCATATAGGTTGTGAAAGGGAAAACCTATCTAGCGAGCGAACTAATAAAAAGTTTCTACTGATTATGTGCACTATTGCATTTTCCTTGTACACCCATGAAACGCATAAATTTGACCATGTTTTCACGGCGTACAAGAAAGTAATCTCACATGCAACATACTGATATTTGAAGAATTGTGTACTTTCATATCATACAAGAATAAATGCACCAGAAGTAAATAACGATTTACTGTAATGCAATATGCTGCATTGTTATCGATGGTAACTTCTAACAGTTATTCCAGTTCTACTCCACTCAAATGCTGCTAAAGTAAAACCAGGAGACTATTTTGTTACAACCCCTCTATTTATTTATATCGTGCAAGTATCTAACGCACAAATAAAATTGTTATTGATGTTGATGACCATGTTGATGTATTATCTTGATGTTGAAAATCTATCTCAAACATTTGCAAATATAGTTAATGAGAAAACCACATTCGTATAAATTGTAAATAGATAAGAGGTTGTACTAATTGATGTTCACAATATCGCAATGAACAAATTATATGTT
Source organism: Epizoanthus scotinus (assembly GCA_024757865.1). Classification (NCBI taxonomy): domain Eukaryota; kingdom Metazoa; phylum Cnidaria; class Anthozoa; order Zoantharia; family Epizoanthidae; genus Epizoanthus; species Epizoanthus scotinus. The sequence goes on along the minus strand of JANUFV010138330.1, from coordinate 17,172 downwards.
GTAGACAGATTTTGCATAAAATCAAATGCCTGAATCAAAACTAAAATAGTGGTTACACAATATAGAAAGAACAGCTGGTAACCAGTAGATTGTCATAAGAAATATGTCCGCAAGTCTTCATGTTTTGAAGTCTTACCACCAAAACACAATATATCTGGACATGTCTTCTATTTTAAACATTGCCGAACGCCAGTTCGAGTTTAAATATACATAAAAAAGAATACAAATACCGATAGTGGTTGTAGGTGCGTGGGTGATAAAACACACTTGTAACCCCAAATTGAAGTGCAGTTATCAGTGTTTCCCAATATGCTATTAAATATTAAGTTAATGCGATATTCAGTGAAACTAAGCTTTCTGCAATCATCGTGTGATCCTCGCTCATATCTTCACTGGATAGATCACGTTTGCTTTCAACACTAAAAACTATGACAAAACTTATCTAACATTACCTTCAAACACTGGTAAGAATTTATGAATATTGTCGTTGTCTTTGCTTGATTTTACTATTCTGTAATGTGTGTTATCTTCCTTATAATTGCTATGCAAGTGAATCAATCCACATACATATAAAACGACTGATTCCTCAATGCTTTAAAACAAAAAAGTATGTTCCAAACGATGAGAAACTATAAAACGAATCAAACTTAACCCAATATCAAATGTACTGGAATGAACAATATTACGATCTCGTGTGTTGCTGAAGATCATCTCTGGTGTTGGGTATGACTAATTGATGATAAACAAGAAGGGAAGGAAATTCTGAGAAAGAAAATCAGTTTACCCTATATATAAATTCATGCTCAGTATAGTTTACTTTTGCCATATCTATATTGCACAAAGGCTTACATGACTTACACTGATGGTCTATTAATCAAATCTCCAACCGATGGCGTTTTCATTGCCATTATTTTGATGGCTTCAAAATCAACTTAAGTCATACACATTTTAGAACCTAATTTATGCTCAATTTTTTGGCAGTTAAATGCAAGATTATGGCTTTCAGTATATATTTAGAAATATCTTATTATTCACTATTTTTTTTTTTATAAAACCATGCGATGTCGTTATGACAAGCACTTATTTACATTGATATCGTTTTTAATTTAGCAACTAGACGAAGTTTCTGCTACTCAAATAGATATCAATGAATGACTGGGTAACCTTATAAACTCGCACTACTGTAATTTCAATATATTCGTCAACATCTAAAACCTTGGGATACAAAACATATTCGACCCTTAGCTGATAATTGGAAGGTCTATATTATCAAGTAATAGGATATGTGGCCACAATGTATGATTTTGTTTTATTTAACTTGCTTCTCAGATCATTGGCTATTTGTGTCTTAAACCGATTCAGTTATTAACGTTATAATCTAGAAAAACTAAGGATCAGATATAATCGAAGTCTCCGACAATACATTGACTATATTGTCACCAACTGTGCGTTGTTATTGTAGGTTAACTAAATAATTCTTAAACGAAACTCGCGTACGGCTGCTCGCAGCACTAGTTGCGTACAAAAAACTGTACGTACATACACATGAAAGCACGCACATACACGTACACGTACACGTACACGTACACGTACAGACACACACATACACACACATACACACACACATTAGTTACCGCAGAGGTTTTAAAAGCATTAACTCTTAAGAATATTTATAAAAAAAATAAATTGCTGTAGCATCAAGTTTGTATTTGAGGTACATTTCAGGGTGTTTTCCAATTTGACTTCGTATTATTGGTAGAGAATTTAGCATCCTTTCACGTTTTTGTCCATAATGCTTCTTGGTCATCCAAGTAATAGAAGGCAGGATATGAAAGAAAAGAGAAAAAATAAAAGGGTTAATCGAACAGAAAAACCCAGAAAAGCATATATATATCGTCCTTCTAGTCAGCCGTCTTGCCGCCACCAACACCCGCCGCTCACCGGACTCCAACTTCATCACCCAACCTTCCGGTATATTTTGAAAGTGATTTCTGTTTTTAACTTTTTATTTTATATTTGGACTTGTTTGCATCAACTAACGATTATTCGCTTGTACTGAGATCTTCTCTTACTTTGTCATTTATTGGGAACGTTCAAGGAACTCAATCGTTCAATTCTTATGAACATATTCCTTCCTCTTCCATACACATCGAAAACTGAATATTATAGTGATAAAATATACTTTCCACTGGCAAAATGATTATCTAGAACGTTCATTAATTATGCAGGAAATTAATAATAACGTTGAACAAAAGTTCCCGTACTTTGATTGTTAAAATTGCCGCACTTAAAGTCAGATATAGATTTGTAGTTTTTCTATAGTATACATTGTTATTAACACTTATGTTCAAATGCACAATGATTCTAAAAGTATTCGAAATTTTAGAACAGCAAAAACGTGCGCTCGATAACTGTCAGCATTTGTTATTATCTATCAGTCTGGCTTCGAATTCTTGTTTAAGATTGGACTTTTAATTAGAACATAACACTAAATTATACCAAATGTCTCAGCTTTCGCCATCGTGTCATTGCATGTAAATATAAGTCTGAATCAGATAATATTTTTTGCAATTTGCACGCGATTTCCCTCCCACATAGCTGTCAGTGCCTTTCATATGCATTCAAAGACGTTCAAATGAAATTGAGTGTATTCTATTAATATTGCAATGAAATGCCACTGAAGTCGCCAGGATTTCATCGGAACATTTCCTAATCATATGTGTTGAGCACAATCATTGGTATTACCTGTAATCTGGTTGTGTGGCAATATAAATCGATTTTTGTGGCTCGAGGCAACTCGCATGATGTAAACACTTGGAAACCAAGTATGAGATCTACCGATATTTCATTCTACAAGCCAGTAAACTAATACCTTTTTTTTATTTAGTCGAGTCTGCATCAGGATATCCACTTACTACACATCTAAATAATCTCGAGTTCTGAGAAGATTACAGCAGTGCACAGCGCTCGTTATCTTCCGTATCGCTAACTGCAATTATCAGCTAAAATATTTTGAAGCCCGGAAATCTGAAAATGAACAAATAATTACATAATGTGAAATAAACTTCTTTAAATGATATCACATGCAAATTAGTATAATATATGTCTTTGTCTTAATTGACAAAAGGATTTGGAGTTATTTCTAGAATTTCTAAATGTCACTCAGCAATTTCAATTTGTGTCGGCGTATTTTAAAGGATAACCTAATGAGAAAAAGTTCCGCTCTGACTATGAAGTTAGAACATCTCCTTTACAAATCTGTACATGAATTAGTTAATAATATGCATGGCATAAACACATTCTGGATGAGATAACTCGCTCTGATTAACTCTATTTACCGCTAAAAATGTATTTGTACCCTGTCGCACACGCAAAGTTTGAAGCGCTTACTGGGGTCAAGTTGAGCTTGTACATGTAAGTTATACTAGAATATACTAGAATTTTAACAATACGGCGGTAAAAATATAAGCAACACCCCAGCAAGTATCGCAACTCAAGAAAAACATTAGGTATTTACTTTTTCTGTATGAAAAACCTATACACTGAACTATTTACTGTGAAATGCATTTTGTATGTACAAAATTAATCAGTGGCTGGTCCATGGGTTGCATTGTCATTTTAATCTTAAACATAAGATAAAACCAAACTATCTACGTGAAATACATAATGTATTTCGGTAATCTAAACTTCATGGCTGAAATTTCACAGTAAAGCTTAGCCCGCTGAATAGGAAGTTAGTTGTTACAGTAGTATTGTGATGTTGTACTCAAAACATGGGTGTATATAACGAGCCAGTGCTACTTCAAATCAACTCATGATATATAAACGGCATCAAGACTATCTTTACCTAATATTACAGAGTTCAACCGTGAACGGGAATGTCAGGTAGCCGTCTGCCGTACGTTCGAAATTGTTCACATAACCGCAGCGCTATCAAACGCCAAGACACCTCCTCGCCTGGACTGAAACCGAAGAGACGCCGGACGGGAAACGCGCCAAAATCATGTCACTACTGTGACCAGTGCCTTGTTGTTCGCAATCTGACTCGATTAGTTCGCTATGTTCAGATTGCCAGTATCCATTTTTAACTAAACCTAGAAAACTCGAATGTAACTTGGAGATACAAAAAATTTAAAAAAAATTTAAAATTTAAAAATGTTGCTCGCGGCGGGAATTTTTTACGCGATGCTTCAATTCTCTATTATTTATCTTTATTCAAGTCATTACTATTATTCTATTATATTATCTGGTCTTTTTTACAGCCGTTCCAGCATCGTTCTTACTCTGTACATTGGTTAGTCTTCCAACCGCAATTTTCAGAAGTTTTAATCAAAAAGAGTGTCTTTTCGTCGAGCTGCACGAATTTCATTTCAAAAATCCATTTACATTTAGGTGATTTCTAAATCATAAACCTACAGGTCCTATTTTTGGTTTATGTACATTGTGCGTTATTGAAAAAGAAGGGAAATTGTTTTAACTTTCTGCAACATTCACAAGTTTTAGTTCACAATGTCCCTCATTTAACTCATTTCAAAGCTCTTTGTGTCACTGCATATTATCTCAATTTGTTTCACGTCTTGATTTGTTCTCTAAATTAATGCAGTGTCTACTATGTGAGCGTATTCTCGCTATACAATATGAAGTCACTAGTTATTCTCACAAACGTCTATCCATTACCGCGAAAGGTTGTGATTGATAAAACATTGCACAATTTTCAACTGTAAACGTACTCAACGATACGAACACGCAATGTCTCTCCATTAATATTTAATTATATTAGTAGCATTAGCTATTAAGATCGTCTCCGCACAGAGCATTAAAACAAGTCGAGTTTTTACTGCAAGGAAATACAGGCGTCAAATAGTCAGCAGTAGAGATTGGAAAATTGATTTCAAAATACCTCTCTGTGTTCTTGTTTTTTAGTATAGTGTCAAATGGTTAGACTTGCATACACGATACGCGTATTGGCTTGGATATGTTCAACATGACTGAAACAGTGGTGACAGAATAATTATTGTGAACGGGTACAAAATAAATATTGCAAAAGTAGGGCAACTCATTTCAACTTTAAACTCGAATTAATTGAAATCTGAATATACAACAGGTGGGACAGATTAATACAAGTAAGTGTGTTGACATTTATACATAACGACGTTTTCTTAACAAGCCAATTTAGTTTAAAAACTTCTTCATTTCATCCTTTCTAAGCACATGAGAACACTAGCGATGTAGAGCATGTTAGTGAAATATTCTCATCACCCAATACTAAAACAGAGATACTCTTTAGAAGCGAGGAGGTACTGTATGTTCGGTGTTTTTTCATCGGATGTTTTACACTCATCCTAAAATAGCACTGATAAAATGCAATGCATTCTAACACTTCATAATGTGATATAATTTGTATCTTTTTTTTCTCCACAGATTAGTTATTTGTAAGACATTCCTCGTCGTCCAGCTCAGTGAAGAGACGTTAGAGTTAAAAGGTATGTAGATCGCGCACAGCAAAAAAATTAGAAAACATTCAATTTGTATGAGCTACTTGGCAAGCAGTCGTTCTAGTAGAAAATAGTACGATTGGTATCGATTTCAAATACATTCTATTTTTATCCGTGTGGCACTGTCATCTACAATGTCACAGAGAGATGAAATTAAATTAAGTTGGATACTCTTCTGTCGCCCTAAACTATTTTACGCTGTTTCCAATTTCCTAGATATTCCAAAACATGTCGTTCGTATAAACCGACTACTTCTTTATATCAACAACTTTAAAATCGCTTTACAATTATGTTATCTGCCTGCATTGAATACTCTGTCACTGTCGCTTGGGAACTGTCACAGTAACATAAAGCTTTCACAGAGATCTCAGTCTTCCATAAAGATCTTCCATAAGAGCCTATTACTTTAAGCATTTTTGCTTTTCTTTATATTTTATATCACTTTTGTTTAACAACTCAGTTGTAATTATTATTATGCTACATAATCTTAAAAAGTGATGAAAAAGTGCTTTCTTAAAACTTTAATCGGACTTGAAGAAAAACATAATTTTCCTTCAAGGCCGCAGGGCGAATTTTAAACTAAGTACAGTCCGGAAGAACTCTTTCAGAGAAAATGCCAGATTTACTCTTAATTTGCTCTTACTTTTACAAGTACTAAATTTGTGATTTCTGAGATTGGAGATATAATGATGCAATTTCCTGCCGTGTTTGAAACAAGCCATAGTTTGGGATTAAACATCTAGAAAGAGAAAAGTATGATGTCACTATTTTATTTTACCATCAGTGATATGCAGTCACGTCCTTACATGCTCGAGAGAAACTCGTGTGACTGCAAATTCAGGCCGGTTATTTAAAGGTGCAATATTTCAGTAAAATATTGCCAATATTACCAAATCACAACTCAATTTTGATTTAAAAATATATATTACAAGAACAAGCTCACGTTTTATTTTGAGCTAAACTGCAGGATGGCAAATATAGAAATGATATTCGAATCAATTTCAAGAGCTGGCGTTCAGAAAACCCGATAGGTTCGGTCCATTGACTATTTCTTATCATTTTACTTAATTCGTTTTCTTCTAACACTTTTGACGATGTATTTTTGCTATCAGTTTTAAACGGTAAATCCAAGTAACAGTAAAAACATAATTCTGATCAAACTTTAACGATGTACTATCGAGGAATCGAAGAAATGTAAAAACATTGCTACTGCAAAATGCAGAATTGTGGCTTCCTAAAGCCCTGGGGATTCTAGTAGTCTCTAGTTTGAACGACTAGCTTGCTGATTCGCTTTAGCCTACGGTTAAAGCTGCCCCAGGCTAAATCACTTGAATAATATTTTTCGCTTAAGATATCATATTATACTTCTACAATCTTCCAAAATAAAATAGGACTAAACAAAATGATATATATTTATATTGCTATAAATATCGTAGTTACCGTACCCATAACATTTCTCCTGTACATTTATATAGCTCTCATATATGTCTATAACTATATATAATCCAGAATCAGCAGTAATCTTACAAGTAGTTAAAGTTAGTTTTATTTCTTATAATTAAAATTATATTGTGGCATTGCAATAAATGGTTTTAGTTTCAAGCGGCGCCATTCAATATAATACATCACTCTCACAGTACGACGTATACGCAAACTTATAGAAAACCCACAATTGAACAAACACTGACAATGCTGAAGATTGTTAATTAATTCAACAAGAACCTTTATGTTCCTAAATTATTAAAACAGGTTTATAACCGTGACGATGATCTTTAGTCCAAAACACTTAATATTTTAACATTTTATCACCAATTGGAATGATAACTTGCTATATACGTTATTTAAACATATGTTCAAATGTAAGATAAATATATTTGGGAAAACAGCGATAGGGGTTACCATACGTTGTTTGTGAGCGGACGTGTTTTACGTTAACGCAAGCGATGTGGCTCTCTCGAAGCCAAGATAGAAAGCTTTGTATTTCATACAAATGTTAACAGCGGTGACGCAGGAGTCAAACTGCAGTAATTAATGACTCTGTTTCTGTATGGAAATATGTTAGCATTACTGAATATTATTGAGACAATAATAATTTTGAGATAACCTAGAAATTGGTTAAGTTCTTCACAAACATTATTATGGAGTGTACTAAACATGCAAAGGCCGTAGTTTCAACGACCCTACATTCCGTTTTCTTATGTTTTGATAAATTTTGAATATAAAATACATAAAAACAATAATCTAGCTTATACCAGTTATAGTAATCAGTATTATCTACAATGTAGTCAAATTCCGCCGCTTGCTATGGAATATAGTAACAAAACAATAATTCAACGGAACAAAATGACTGTATGAGATTTTGTAGGACGTGATGATCGAAATGGCGTATCCATGTATTGGTGGTAGTAAACGTGACACATTAGAAAATGATTTTAAAAAAAGTCAATATATCCGGGTTAATTTTCCTTCAACGACAGCAGTTGTTTATATTTGCTCAAGAAGCTTCATTTATTTTAATCTAACAATATTTCATTTTCCGATGTTATAGAAAGTTATCAATAAAAAATGAGAGCTGAAGCATTGCTAAGCCGTTTTCAAAAATAGCATTTACCCAGCACATTTAGTCTTGGACTCTTTATTTGTCATATAGAGTATAACTTAAATGTATATGCTTTGTAACATAGCTGATGTATATGCTTTTCAAGCTTTCTGCTGGCCCAACTGACTGAGATGACATTATTCCAGTTAGACTTTCAGTCCGCACAACTACACATAATTCGAGTGTGCTTGTCTGTCCATCAAGGATGCATTTACTGCCGTCAGTATTAATTGTGTAGTCAAAGATATCTATACTTCAGATTAAGCTTTCTGTTGTCTGCATGTTTGAAGTTTTAAATTATTTATGCTAATTAACCGATATCTCATTTAAAACCTTCAAACCTCAGTTGGACACTTTTGTGCACATTGTGTTAACTTCAATCAGAATTTGAGTTGAGTAACTCAAGTCAGCATGATCTTTGGGAAACAATCCTCCAAACACGATAACGTGGGCCAGAAAGTACAGGATACTTAGCTTTGGTTGGCAGCTGTGTTTCTGATTGGATGAATAAGAACTAAACAAGTGCTTTTTTTATTAGGTCTCTAAGCTCCAAACGAGAGAAGTAAAGATGAAGGGTATGTTTCTTACAAGCCTGGTTCTGCTGAGTGTGGTGTTGTCTTCAAATTTACAAAAATGCCGTGCAAGTGGAACCCCGAACCACAGCCGTGAGTATAGCTGTAACCTAGCTAACCGTAGCAAATACGAATCCATCTTACAGTTAAACTGAACGAAATTATTTGAATAAGGTGCCACTTTGACTATCAATTAAAACACCTTGAATGATTGTAATTTGCTCGGTTTATACTTTCCTTTTCGCTAAATTGAAAAATGTATATATATATATATATTAAGGAAGGAATATGTCCTTTTAAATTATGAATGTTCGATAGACAGAACTTTCTAGGAGGTTACCTTTCCGACAAAACGTGATGGCCGAAGTAAATACTATTTCAAAGCAGCTGTTCAAATATAAATGGCTAAAGATGTTATATTACGTACTGGGTATATCCTTTTATCAAGTTCATCCCGACAGTTTGCCTGCATGAATTACTTGAAGCTCGACACTGATGTCGGGTACAGTTGCAGGAGATCGAATGACATTATTTACACTTTGAATATCAAAGTCCTTGCTGTGACTGATGTTTTCCTGATCAACAGTTCTTCTCTTTGTCCCCACAAAGAAGAAGAACTGTTAGAAGTCTTACGAATGAGAGAATAGCAAGCATTTCTCTTTATTTTATTATCTAGAATTGCAGAATGAATACTAATATTAATAATAATAATAATAATAATACTAAAACGAATACTAATACTAATACTAATGCCAATGCTAACGCTAACGCTAATGCCAACGCTAACGCCAATGCCAATGTCAATGCTAATGCTAATGTTAATGGTAATGCTAATGCTAATTCTAACGCTAACGCTAATGCTAACGCTAATGTTAATGCAATGCTAAGGCTAATGCTAACTCTGATGCCGATACTAATACAACTGCTAACGATAATAAGATATTTAAATAGCGTATCTACATTAATACTGATGTTTTTAGTTGTGAAGATGCTATTGTTACAACTTACAATCTTACTACGTTTAGTAGTGTTTAGCAGTATTACAAGTTCGGAACTTGTTTACAAACATTAGTCTTACTAATTTATAACATTGCAAATGCATGGGCTCAACATTACTAAATGTTATAGGAGATTATTACATTATAACATGTTTGTACATCAAAATATACCGAGTTGGCCAATCTTGGTATTGGTAGGGGTATTAGTAGTTGTAATAGTAGTTGTACTGGATATAGATATAGATTACTAATGTACTGTATGATGACAATAGGTCAGCGACGCGTTGCAGCATTAATACTTTCCAATCTAGTGGTTTAAACTCGATGTTCTATTAGAATATGGGAATGTTAATGTTGATGTTAACGCTAATTTAAACCATATACCTAATGCTAATTTGAGATAATACTGGTAATAATAATAATAATAATAATAATGGAAATATTAGTAATTGTATTGTTATGGTAACTAATGGTGATAGTCATGGAAATGGTGAAAATGACGATTATGGTAATAATGGTAATTAATAATATGCTATCAACTTTGTTATTATGCTGTACCACTATAGCTTTGGACGGTGACATTGTAACACACCCGCTAGTTCAAGAATGGCTGACTTGTGTTTTCGAAACTATAGAAATGAAATTATGGGTAGCAACTTATGTCGGGATTTTTGAACACCAGTGTGATGGTGACGGGTGACCAGTTCAGTGCCAGTACATCCAGTGGCATAAAACATGTCTGAAACACATTTTGGCATTCCCACAATTCCTTTGGATCATATCTTTAAAGTTTCATATTTTGCGAAAATTGATCAACCTTGCTAAAGTTAAGTATATGGGTACCTTCTGAACTTGAAGAGACGTCTAGTACTGGAGACGAGACTAACCGTTTATCTTGCGCTATCGTTGCCTGTAAGCCTGTAATTCAACACATTTATATAAAGAATATTAGGTTAGTAGAACAGAAAAAAAAATAAGGTACAAATATTCTGCATACGACAAGTCTGTCATCAGCCTGAAACAAAAATATTCATTTAAAAGTGCCACCTGCATCTTTTCTTTTCCTTACCACTCGACGAGGGATATACTTCATGGTAGAATGCCAAATAGTCGTCCTATAATGTTAGGGTTAGGGTTGGGTCGGGTGGATGTATAGGATGACGTCATGGCATTCTACCATGAAGTATATACCATCGACGAGGGTAAAATAGAGTTAAAATGGGGTAAAATAAGAAAAATAGAACAAAATGGGAGTACTCGAAGTCATCTAGATACAGGTTCGCGAAATAAATTTTATTCAGCTAGAATCCGCATGCTAGGAGGTTAAACCAACATTCATTATCTGAGCGTCAATTACATTATTTCTGGAATCCTGATAAAATCTACCCTGGCTGCTGGATGTCAGCTTTCTTTCACCTGAACCCAACCGCGCCGAAATGTCGGTGAAAGCAAAAAGGGATCACAATTATATAAGTATGTTTACGTATTGTACAGCAAAAGGCCACGGGAAGCGTTAAATTAAGGACGGGAACAGGAAAACAATGCGCTACTTGCTGAGTAGCTTAAAATGGATTCAAAGTGGTTCTTCTATGTACAATTTTAACGCAAAAGCTGTGGTAGTTAAAATATACATGTCACAGGAAGCACTAATAGAAACAAACGTAGTTTGCTTTTAAATCTAATCTATTAGTTGCTCTATAAATTTGTATAAAAGTAAAGTAAAGTAAAGCACTTTATTTAAGTGTCAAATCTTGTAGCTCGTGTGAATTAATCGGGGACACTGGGCCTACGGTTTAACGTTCTTTTCCGAGAAGACGTGAAGGTCTAACCGTTTGCAGATGTAAGAGCAAAGGCAGCACCTACTCCTCAGTTATTTTAAGACCCTTTGTGTCGGTCCGGCCAGGGTTGAGCCCGAGACCTCCCGCATGTGAGACCGATGCTCTACGCACTGAGTTAACCGGGATGCGGTATCATAAACATTTTATTCGGTCGCGCACAAATATAACTAAAATATGTACAATGAATACGAGTTCATAATTTTCAGGTTTGGGCTTCGTACTTACATTTTTGTTTCATGTAAATTACATTTTTTAGGTAAAATTAATTTCAAATAAAAAGTGTCGGCAATGTTTTGTGTCTTTCTTACCTTTTGTCAGGAATCATTACTAACTGTTGATATGTTCATTTCGTTGCTTTTCGATTAGTTTAGTACACTGTTGTCAAATTCACCAATAAAGCAGTACTGAAATTTTCATCTAAATGTTAATGTGGCGTAGAATGTTTCTGGAACAGTAACACACAGCAGGTCCAACTGAGCCTTTGGGTGCATTATTGTTTGATAACTAGTAGCACATCTCCAACTGCCCTATTTCACTATTACGTCTCAGTTTGTTTACATTTTACAAATTCAGGACAAACACCAACAGGCTACCAACAATTCGTTGCCTTTAACAAGGGTAAACCATTGTTTCTGTACATTTCAATTAATTTTCAGAACGAAATTTGCAAAGTTGACTTTGATTTTGGTTTTCAAAATCTGTGTTACTGTTGCATTGTGGGATTAAAGTGGGGAAGACAAAATGTAAACAAACCACATTTCAGGCCAGTAGCGACACCAGCGAAGCTGTGAAACAAACATGTTGCTGCATCTCATTGTTCATATGATCATACGGATCACATATAACATAAAGCTAGTGCTTTTGAACTTTTTACCCGCAAAATAAATCCCTTTTTGTTTGTGACATTGAAAACACTCCAGTTTGTGTAGCGTGATACCACAACACCATCCCCGAGCCCTTCGTCCTCACCCCTACCCCTGTCCTTTTAAAAGGCAAACGTATTAACAATTGAACTGATTGCTGAATTTTTGACCTTGTCAATTTGACTGGCTAAAAAGTTTCAAATCCAGTTTTTCTCAAATGAATTTGTAAAGAAAGCTTTTATATTACCTCTGATTGATAAATCTATCTAAAGCACAACCATATTTGTCCCATTTTAACATGTAATTACTGATTAACCAGAGGAATAGAGCATAAGCATAGGGCAAGTTTATCTGAAAATTCGTAGCTTGAAAAAAAATACATTTTCCGGCTGTTTTCCATCAAAGCGCGAGAGCAAGGAGTTTATTGGCTGTGCTTGACAAGGGAAACCACAGGGCCACCCACCCACCCAACATATTTCACACATGACGTTTCTCCTAAGAAAAATTTATTTGTAAATTAAATTTTAACATCGCACAAACCTATTTATGTTTTGGAGAACATTCTAAAGAATATAACCTATTAGTGGACGTTTGTTTATGCTCGTTCGCAGAAAGTGTTTAAACAAAAACGCAACTTAGCATAATTATAGTAAATAATGATTTCAATAATTTATTTCTCAAACTCTTGCAGATGACAGGTGATAAGTAATTCTTGATTTTATATCTTGAAACAATTTATTCAGTCTTGGGAACGTATTGTGGTAAAGATAAAACGTTTAAAACATAATTTGGCAACTAGTTGACGTTTATCTGGTTTAATTTAGGAACTACAGTAAGAAAGCTTTATTTACATATATGTAACCTGGAAAATAAAAGAATAGTAAAACTGGAATAATCATATATGTAGACTTAAAACTCCCTAATATATTGTGATTTTGTACTCTCCTCGTACTAAAAGGGACAATATTACTTTGTGGTAGACGTCCGACTATGAAAACTGAATAAGCCTTGAAGTGGAGTTGTGTGAAATAAAACGGTAATATATTAATTACCACTAAAAACTCATTACATTATACCTTAAATTTACTCAATTTAAACGGGTTCGTTTTCCGGTTAAAGCACTGGAACTTCTAACTTATTTGTGTTAGCAAGTCCTCCTTTAGACCAGGATAAGGTGATGTAATTGTTTATCCTAATGCTGCCAGGCACACTATTACTGAAGTTGACAATTAATAACAGCATGCTGAAATAATACCCTTGCACGTACATAATTGCTGAGTTAAGCAATAAAAACGATGATCTTCGAGATTAACACATTAGTTCGTTCTGAAAAACACAACGCTGTGTTTATATATTCATTTGTTTCGACTGGCAGACGTTATTTCATATATATTGGGAATTTCTACACTTCATTGTCATTGTTGACACTGCACTTTTTCCATGTTTGTCAAGATTTCTTCAGTCGCAGGCGAGCGATTTTATATTTTGGACTACGGAATGTAGTGGACTACGGAATATAGTGGACTACGGAATGTAGTGGACTACGGAATGTAGTGGACTGCGGAATGTAGTGGAAGAAAATCAGGAATCCGTGAATAAACGTGGAATACGGAAGAATCGAGAAACAAAATTGTTGTAAGCTCAAAATCGAGAATCGCGAGATCCAGGCGAAATGTTTGAAGCAATGGATTCTGCTGATTGCAGCGATCTCTTCACCTCTGCTTTGCCTTGTTGGGCTGTACTCAACGTGGTAAGAGAAGTGTCAATTTTTGAAAATGCGAAACCATTCAAACTGGGAATCAATACACGCGAGGGCATAATCTGGATTGTGATCATTTATATTTGGAAGGAGAATTCACTTTTTATTCAATTTCGACAACACCGCGTCTATAGAGAGGACAAACTACCACTTTCTGGCTTTTAAAGTTTGAAATTATGTCTTTGTCAAACTTTCCCTTGTTGTATCCATGTTTTACTGCAAAGTTATCATCGTGAATAATCCACAATATTAAACACATGCTGTAATATCAAGTACCGAATCTTGTTGACGAGTCCATGCAAATAAACCTACAAACAAACAAGTAACAATACAAATCCCAATGGGCAACTAAGTGCGCTTGCAGATAAACTATAAACTGACAGCTGCAACAAAAAAAACGAGGTGGATAACGTGTGCCGAGCTAACTTAAATCATAAGCCTTTATAACCAACCGTCCATAGGACCGCATTTACAATATAAGGTGCTTTGCATGGCGCTTCGCTAACCCTAGTGGCAAACTGAAAGGTCGTAAAAATGCTTTTGCATGGTCAGCCGAAACGAGGAGCTGGTTGCCGTTGATTTATACAGATGCGTCCGACTTCCAGAAACGGGTACCTTTAGATATATATATTGGCGTTTCGACAGTTTATGTTCCACCAGGACCTCACCTGGTCCACCGCATGCCTATTTCAGCTATGCCGTCCGAAGCCTCGTGTAACATGAGCCATTACCGTGTCTTTTATTTGTTGGATGTAGATAACAATCCAGGCAAGTGTGTTGACAGCTACAAGAAATGCCAACGTATAAAAGCAATGGGAGGTTGTAGGTAAAACAAAACACTGTACAACAAAAGATAATTGAGAAATATTACTGCAAGACATGTGGGTTTTGTGGCGAGTAGTAATCTCATTTGAAAATGCAGATGCACTCTTACGATGAATCTATACTCACCTTACGCCACCATATTTAGGCTATCGTCCACCTTCATAGATATCTGGCCGTGTTTTGAAAAACGCACTCCCAATGCAAACTGTAGAACATTTGCGATGTTCTCTACGTGCTGCACAGCGAGTCCTCAATGATAATACTTTGGGTGCCAGGCAAAACCTCACTCTAGCTGCAAGCTGCAGAGAATAAAAAGAAAATAGACGCCGTAGTATGATGATCAGACGAAGTTTAGTTCCACAATCTAATTGTACACATTTTGGAGAGCCAGAGCCAGACGTTTAGCAATGTGTTGCTCTACACATGTACAAATGCACAAACGTTCAAATATACACATGTACAACTGTACACATATGTATACACACGGCCCTATTTCCAGCAAGACTAGCTTGGACAACGTAGTGCACATCAGAATCTGTATAACCCGTATGCATTTATGAATTTGGAACAAAGCGTATAAATACACATAACGATATATACATATACACATACACACATACACATACATATACATACACACACACACACACACACACACACACACACACATACAGACACACATACATACATACATGCATACATATCCATCGCTACGAACCCACACTGAGGGGAATAATTGTTTTAGTATATGCCAAACCAGTGAATAGCCATAAACATATATATTTCCTGTTTTAATTCTCATATAGAACTGAGAAAATACATCCGACACGGCAGCGAAACGGGACGCCATTTTGTCTCGTTCATGCATGAATGAATGAATGGCCGTAGGTGAATATCACTGGATATCCGTATCCTGATTAGCCAATCAGAGCACGCGAAAAGCACTATTCGCTGGTTTGGTACATACTATACACATATACATACGATATGTGAGACCATCAAAGTAAATTTACATCTCAGAATTGTTCAGAATTGTCACAAGGCCTCGTCTGTACACAAGATATACACCTTATTTCATGAGCTGGTAATTGATCTCCTTAGTGTTCGCAGTCACATAACATAGTCGCTGTTACTCTACAGACATCATGCAGCCTTGCGAAACAAAAGTAAAGTAACTTGATAGCGACATATCATTTCTCTCGTAGATATAGATAAATACCAGGGGCAATGTATTGACAGATACAAGTATTGTAAACGAGTAAAAGAAAATGGAAGTTGTATACAAAAACGCACTGGAGATCAAGAGATAATTAAGAAAAACTGCCCGTTAACATGTGGATTTTGTGGTGAGTACAATTATCATTCATGATCGCTGTCCATGTTAATATCAACTGCCACAAAACGCTTTCGCAGGGATCGTATATAAAACGCTGTCGCAGGAAACGTATAAAAAACGCTCTCGCAGGGAACGTATAAAAAACGCTCTCGCAAGGAACGTATATAAAACGCTCTCGCAAGGAACGTATATAAAACGCTCTCGCAGGGAATATATATAAAACGCTGTCGCAGGGATCGTATATAAAACGCTGTCGCAGGAAACGTATAAAAAACGCTCTCGCAGGAAACGTATAAAAAACGCTCTCGCAGGGAACGTATATAAAACGCTCTCGCAAGGAACGTATATAAAACGCTCTCGCAGGGATCGTATATAAAACGCTGTCGCAGGGAACGTATATAAAACGCTGTCGCAGGAAACGTATAAAAAACGCTCTCGCAGGAACCGTATAAAAAATGCTCTCGCAGGGAACGTATATAAAACGCTCTCGCAAGGAACGTATATAAAACGCTCTCGCAGGGATCGTATATAAAACGCTGTCGCAGGGAACGTATATAAAACGCTCTCGCAGGGAACGTATATAAAATGCTCTTGCGGGGATTGTATATAAAATGCTCTTGCAGGGAACGCTCTCGCAGGGAACGTATATAGAACGCTCTCGCAGGGAACGTATATAAAACGCTCTCGCAGGGAACGTATATAAAACGCTCTCGCAGGGAACGTATATAAAATGCTCTCGCAGGGAACGTATATAAAATGCTCTCGCAGGGAACGTATATAAAACGCTGTCGCAGGAAACGTATATAAAATGCTCTCGCAGGGAACGTATATAAAACGCTCTCGCAGGGAACGTATATAAAATGCTCTCGCAGGGAACGTATATAAAA
>JANUFV010138219.1:0-14566 GCA_024757865.1 Epizoanthus scotinus | reverse complement strand
TCCGAAATATGAAAACCAGGCTTAATCCCCGGTCGTCTAGGATTTTTCCGAAAAATGAAAACCAGGCTTAATCCCCGGTCGTCTGGGATTTTTCCGACATATGAAAACCAGGCTTAATCCCCGGTCGTCTGGGATTTTTCCGACATATGAAAACCAGGCTTAATACCCTGTCGTCTGGGATTTTTCCGACATATGAAAACCAGGCTTAATCCCCGATCGTCTAGGATTTTTCCGACATATGAAAATCAGGATACTGATGTTTCGAGCAATAACCCAGAACAAACAGAGCAATCGCTTTGAATAGCAGTGAAGCATGATTGGGAACGAAACACTGTCTCTCTGCCTTCTCCCGATAAGTAACTTGAATTTCCAGTAACTCAAGCGTTTTCGATTTGCTTTGAAGGCTTTTAAAAGTGTGTATCCACCTCCATTACACGTCCATCGTTGCAGAGAAAGATAAGAAACGAACGCCGCGTCTGTAGAATGCTGTTGTAAATACCTGTAACAAGGCTTGAACGGAAGGCTGAGGAGACTATATGTTTGTATCTAATTCAGTTCAAGATGTCTGCCAGATAGACTTGGCTTTAATTAGCAGTCAAAGTTTCAATAGTTGTGTTAACGTTTGCCTTGCTACGAAATTTGATTGAAGTCTTTGAAACATCAGCTCTACTTCCTCGCGCTCTGCGGGCAAAGGAGAAACAAAGAGACTGATTGGTTGGGCTGTTATCTTGTGCGGAAAGCAAAATTGAAATCTCAAAGATTGCTTGTACGTTACAAGAACTCTGGCGCCTCGCAATACGTTTTTTCAGACCTTTTTGGGGAGTTATGGTAAGGATATTTTTTTAAAATAAATCAGTTGTTTAGCTATCAGCTTGAAATTATTAGCTATTTTGAGATATTTTGTTGCAATATTAATGATATGATAGAAGAAAAAAAGCTTTTCCCCGGCTCCAATATGAAATAGCTTGTCTGCTTATGCTGTGTGACTGCTTTGACTTTACATATCAGATAATTTTAATCATTTTTTGCTGTAGAATTAGAAAGAAGAGGCAGGTTTAATTGTGTTTTTGTTATATATTGAGTTGAGTAGCGTTGCTATGGAAATTAGTCACTCTGTATCTCAGACCGGACGCTGACATGTCATATAAAGGCTATTTATTTATTTTTACAGAATAATTGATAGATTTTGCGACAGAGGTACTAATAGCTCACTCCAAGCTTTTATAAGTAATGCAAATTTAAGTTTAAATTTGCACGAGGTTATTTCTTTATAAAAGCCCTTACTGGTGACAAAACAAACTCAAATCGTTATCCGGCTTGTAGAGTAATTTAGAGAGCACGTTTACCGTTAGTGTGTGTTTTTGGCCATGGACGTGCATTTCATTTTAAATTAGGTTTACAATATTGGCACTCAAGAGATATTCAATAGAGCCCAGTATACAATTACTTGCCTTTGAAAACGTTTGGTCTGATATTCCCCTGGGAAATACTCCACAAGAACAGAAGCAAAGTTACATCTATTTGGGGACTCGTTACAGCAACGTCTTTTCGCTCATTCGAAATCAGATTTTAGTCAAACTGAGGTAAAAGGTTTAAAAATCCTTAAATATTCATGTATTTTGGGCTGTAGACTTATTTTGATAAAAATATTTGAAAGCTAGTCTGAAAGTTAACAACAAATGAAGCAAAAAAGTCAAATTCTCGTTTCTAGGAGAAAGAAAAACACTCAAGAAAAGTAGAACATATTTCATTAAATTTGAACTCATTAATTATTTCATTTTTATAGCGAAATTCTCGAAAAATGCTAATTTTATTCTAGTTAGCAGGTGTTGTTAATTTGAAGTTCGTTCTCATTTGATTACACCAAATGCAATGGGAATTACCAATTGCCAACTTTTCCCACCCCTTAACCTGTGCTTATCGCGTTTTTCGTGCAGGGATCTTACAGTCCACATATTAATTGACTTGGCCAGTTTTAGATCTGCTGTTGATAAGAAATTGTTGCTTTTTATGGCATTATCTGTGGGATTTATGGGCCTACATAGCAACGATAACGCCAATTAAAATATTGTTTTGTTTCGTTCAACTAAAAAAGGATTTGTTTTCACTTAAATTATAGGATTCTCGTGAATTATGTAGAGCTGTCAATGAGTTTGAAGTTTCTTCTACTGTTGTGTAATACCACACAACTGGCCGGCGGGCCAACAGAAACGATATTATGTAAACTTCCAATTGTGGTTTTCTTTTCGAAAGATATATATTGGCAATATTTTTGACGAGCTACACGATACTTGAATTTGGTGTCATCGCCTAGCATTTAGAAAAAGCGCAGTTTAACAAAAGTTTTATTATATGAAACAAATTGAAGCATTTAATGAGAACATGCAATTGTCAGATTTCTGCTGTATGATTTGGTTTGAACTTCAAGCGAGATAAATCGCCCTCTGACGGCTCCTTATTGAACGCGATTTGAATTTCCTTTTCAATAATCAGTTTGTGACAATTTATTCGCAGGATACAAATTTCAATAGTGAATGACCGATTAGAAATTATTCTTTGTTTAACCGGGGTTTCTCCTTTAGTTCTGAATATGTGTTAGCCTGTTGAACCAGCTGCGCCGGTCTTTCAAAATAATCGGTTAAAAACGAAAAACAGAATCGTATTTATATACTAATCATTCTTTGCTAATAAGCCTTAACGATTAAGCTAATGCGGATATTTGCACAGTGTGTTATACCTTATCACTATACTCACCAATTCGTTTTTTGTACTTCGTCTACTTTCCAAAGTATCTTTTTGTTCATCATTCTTTTTGTCTTCACCCTCGTCATGGATAGGTTGAAATACATAAGGGTTCTCTTTATCGCCTGCATTTTCTTCAGTGTTCACTTGGCTTATCGGGACAGTAGCAGTAACATGTGTTAACTCTTCGTCTCCGTTCGTATTACTTTTATCCGTAAAATGCACTGGCGAAATTTTATTTTGAAACACTTTTGGTTGATTCGATGGCGGTGAACAGTTATCTGTTTCTTCGTCCTTTTCGCGTGATAAATGTAAAATTGGCGTTGGTCCATGAAACTCAACCTTTTCTGACGATTTACTCCGGTCTGAGGCAGTGCCTGCTGTTCTACCTGCTAATTTGGGAGGCAGTCCTCGCGGCCGTACATCATCAATGGACATGCCCATATTGTCTCGTGCCGGGGCAGTCCCCATTCTGATCCCCAGCTTTTTAAGAGCTCTAGAGTTCAGATTTTCTACCCTAATGTTCCGGAATGCATCTAATGGATCCGCGACCATGTTTTTGGTTTTTTCCTCGATAACACTACTTATGGATACAATAACACCGGACATTATTGCTAATCCGATCACCATATAAAGCAAATTGAGGAGTTCTAAAGTAACTGCCACACCCTCGGCCTTGCTTTTGATTTTTCCAGGAACAAAATCGCCAAACCCGATTGTAGTTAGTGTTATAAAGCAAAAGTACACCGAGTCGAAGTAATCCCACTCTTCTATCTTTGAAAATCCTACCGCTGGTAAAATGATAATTAGAAAGAGGAGAACAAATGCAAAAATCGCTGTTTTGATTTCCAGCTTTTCTGTCTCGCGGTTGTAGACTCGTCGATCAAACTGCTTGAGCCCAGATTGTATACCTTCAGAGATACGGTTTCCAACTGATCGCAAGGTAAGACCTGTCAATGGAATTCCAAATAAGGCATAAAATATACACACGAGTCTTCCCCAGAACGACCTCGGCACGATGTGACCATAGCCTGCAAGCAATAAAATAGCTTGAATTAAAAAACAGACTTCCGATTAAAGCTTTAATTACTACAGTTACCGAGTTTGGACTTGAGCTGGGTTGAGGTAATCAAAGGGCAAAATTGATGCGCTCTGCTGCAAAGTCCGCGCACGGACACAGGAAAACCTTAAAACCTGAGGAAGTGGAAACTTAATGGAATAATGGAGCAAAATTAAATATATTATAACAATTTAAAGATAATTCTTTCCTGTACCTCTTAATTCCAGTGCAAGTGACATGCAATGAGTCGCTTCGAACTGCATAGAACATATTACGAGTTGCGCTACATAGTCTTGTTCTAAAACACTTCGCTTTTCACAAACAGAACAAAACTTGTATGATTGCATAACAATCCTCTCTGGATAACCTACACTTACTTGAATTTGACTTCTCTCGACATCCGATCCAGAATGGATTTATTCATAACAATCATTTCGTTCATCCGGCGAATAGCATAATCTATTGTGACTGTATTTCAACAGTTTTTGCTTCTTGATTGTCCTCGTCACCTGAGACGATCGATCAGCTACAAATAGTAGGTTGATTTTACCCGATTGAAATCCTAGTGATTTTTCATGACCAACCAAAACAAAACTGATTATTCTTAACTACAGTGGGTTCGCGTGAAAAGGTAGGAAAATTGTCAACTCGCTCATCGACGAGACAAAAGTAATTCGACAATTCTTTCGTATAGCTTCCTGAAATTTCCGTTTTGAGTAATATTGCTCCGGCCTACATTCGGAACCCAATATTGTCATTGGCTTTGTTCGCACCTCAACATTTATTTAAGGCGATCTTTATTTGCTATATGAAAATACATGGCGCACGACTTATTAAGAACCTTCCAGTACTCGCGGTAGTTTTCTTCTGTTTCGGCAACTTAACCGAGTTTGTTCCATTTATCATGTACTAATTTTAAGTACAGTACGTTTTAGAAAACCAAAACAAAACTGTCGTTATGATAAATACAGTACAAGTCGTTCTACAATATTTAAGACACAAAAACCCTACATGTCATTTCCATAACACGTCTCATTTCATCCTGCCAAGCAATATTTAATTTTTGTATGTTCAAGAATATATTTAATAAACTCAACTACCGGACGTTGTGCTTGTTCTAAAACGTGAATGATATCTGTTTTAATCTGTAGGAATGTCTATTTGATATGAACTAAGCTGGAGAAAAGTCCGTATTCATTGCTGTTTGCACCAGATCATAATTTCAACTCGGTTTAACGAATTCTTTCTATTAAATAAACCATAGAAAGCGGGTGAATTAAAATGCGCATATCCCCTGCCACGATTGTATATTTCTTGTGGCTTCGCGTTTGTAACCTCTATAGACATATTTTATTCCCTCAAAGTACTATTTTAATGTATTTTATTTTCTTAGACACCGTCAAAGTACTGGTCAGATAACTAGACCAGTACTGAACTGTATAAACCCTTCTCGTTTGCCTAACAAAAGACAACGTCAGAATCAAGATGTCGCAGATGTAAACTGCATTTAAACTCTTGATTCAGACAAAAACGGAAAAAGCTACTAGTTATATAATAACAAATGTTTTTTTGTCATTGCTCGTATTTCGTTTAAAAAACCACAGAGTACCGTACACTTCTTAATACTAATAAGGCATTGAATCGAACTGTTGATAAAATTGAAATTGCGCAAATTCACAATTTCCAAAGCTTAGGTTACTGCTTGTTTCAACATCACGGCGAGTGTTTCTGTTTGTGGCTTTTTAGTAATTTTCTTTTGGCCAAAAATAAAATTAACCACACGCAAATGGATTTCGTAAAAACAGTTTTGAAGTAAATAGTATATAAAACCTTGGCTAGTTCCCAATTTTAGCTTGTTGCTAAGGCTGATTACTAACATTGTGAAGAAATGATCGTCCTTAAGATATCTAATGAGCTACACACATTCGGAGGCCAAGCTAAGATACTGCCCAGAAACATAATATCACTGCAGCACTACAACTCACCTATAGTTGTCACAACATTTCCCGCAAAGAAGAAGGCGTTCATAAAATCCCAGCTTGAAGATTTTGGATAACCGCGGAAAGTAACGTCGTATCCTAGATCCAAAGCATCTCTTAGGCCATTCAATAATTTAGTCATGTCTTCCTCGGACATTTTAAATCTACGGGTGAAATTTTTCCTTAGTGCTTCAAACTGTAAGTTTTTTCGCTTTTGTTTTTCTTCGGGGTGTTCAATAGCGAGGAAAATTCCCGCTCCGATGAGAAGATAGAGGAGAAAAAGCAAGATTCGGACTATTAGCTTCTTTGAGCTCGAACTTATTTCCATGATTCTCCAGTTTCACCATGTGTGCTATCGACGTTTTTCATATCTGTGTTTGTCACAACATGTTGTTGATGAGGTCTTCATGAGGCTGTCGAGGATTCGAAGTCGATCACTACACCTCCGAAATAAACTTGGCACTATCAATAGGACTGTGGCTCAGTTAGTTAGTTTGGTTGGTTGGTTGGTTGGTAAGTTGGTTCAATATGGCAATACACCAAACATGTTACCAACTTAAGCACCTGTTCTTACCAGAGCATGCGCAGTTTATGCGTGGAACTCTTTGCTCGTTTTTATAGAATTTTTTATCGCTAATTATTGCTTTGAGCTGGAGGCCAAGAAGCTGTGTTTCGGTTCAAAATCTTCCAAATTATTTCTCCTAGTAACTGAAAGAAGACATAAACATAAAAGTTTGATTAATATTCATTAAAATATCGACTTTGTCGCCATCACGAAAATTCTGTTTTCATCTTTGTTGACTGTATTGATACGAGTCGGTAGTGACGTCATCCCATTCAGGGAGGACGCTTGTTCTATAATCAATTACTTTTTCTGCATTTTGTTTTTGCAAATTTGTTTCCAATATTTTCTATGGCAATATGGGCTAAGCGTTCTTTGCTGTTACTTTTTCTGTGATTGTTATTTAAGTCATGAGTAATACAGTCCGCGTTTCTGTGCGGTGCTATAACTGATATATACTTTATCGTATAAAGCCTTTGTGACTATATGTATGATGTGATGTGGAACCTTGCTACACAAACGTTAAGTTATCTGTTAGCACGTCCCAGGAAGTTGTTTCAAACCCGAAGGAACAAAATTCTAGTCCTCCAGCGACCAAAATGACTGTTGAGTGTTGTGTTATGAGTTTCCCAGACGAAACAGTCGGCCGCTAATGCCACCAATATTCATTGCAGCAGATCAAAATACTCGAAGGAGAAATGACAACATTCGCCTGCTGTTTCAACACAAAGCCGGAAACTGGTTTTCGTCTACGATTCACATCGACTGGCGTTTTTGCATTTCAGGGTAGACCGCCTGTCACTTCAAATGTGAAGATTCCGCTTAGCATATTGATAATTCTGTTGAGTTGAGCCTATGTTTCGTCTTCGACAAGATCTCAAGTCTTGAATTTCACTGAATTTTATTACAAACTAAATATTATACGAGAAAAAAATGACCCCAAAATCTGGTTAGAAATATCAGTACATTTTTATCGGAAATTTGATCTAACGTCAGCACTTAATGTAATTCACATTGATTTTACTGAGACACAACATAGAATTTGTATGTGATAACTTTTCCTCTCTGGCTCGTCGCGTAACTGTTGCCGTGGTTACAAATAGATTTAAAAACCGTTTTGATCAGACTGCGTTCGTTATCAGTAAATACTACCACAATGAAAGCGTTGCTATGGGGACACAACGTTGAAAACTTGCCTCGGTTGAACGTAAAGCTGAATAGAAGAAATGTTGAGCTGACTGAGAGCAAGACATGACTGAGTGATGCAGAGTAAATGGGAAATAAAGAAGTGAAGCAACACGAAACGAACTATGCTATTAGCTGACCGTCGTTATAAATAGAGAGAGATAACAAAGGCTTTTATCAAGCAGTAGAATCGGTCGGCTGGAATCGTACATGGCCGCAGGCAAACTGACGGTGGTTTTAAAATAAATAGTTTCCAGTAAATAATGAGTTGCAACGGAAGCTCCTATGATTAGGATTTTCTTTATTTGTTCGTGAGATCAGGTAACAGTGAAAGTTCGCCCATTATTTTTAAAACCTTGGTCAAAAATAAAACCTGTCATATTCAGACATTGATAACTATGAGCCTGGAGATAAAGCGACTTGACAGTTCTCTGTAATAGAGCCACAAGCGAGCCGAGTGTAAGTCACACAACCCAAGGCCAGCTAGATCCACTTGGCTTGATAATACGATATGTATCTTCTATTCTGGGCTTTTGGACGAAAGCCTTGCGTGAGCTAGTATGTCCATAAAAGTTCAAGCTTTTGCCGCAATTGGTTTGCAATTTGAAAAAACAGATGTCAGCAATAATGGGTTGAGCAACACCAATACTGATTTGAAGTATCAGCTTAACGCCTTCTTTCTTATGTGTGCCCATACAAGTTGGCTTTTTCGACTTTATTCCAAATTGCGTTTGAAACCATGTCGGATTACCATTACAAAGTACAAAAAAAATCCACCTCCGAACCAAATCCCCCATAATGCATTGTTTTTATTAAACGAAAGGGATAACACTTGCTTCCAGTTTAGAAACGTTAGTTCAGTTAATTAGTGATCGAATTGTTTTTCTGAGCTTACTAAAAGCTGACTGACTGACCGACCGACCGACCGACCGACTGACTGGCTGGCTGGCTGGCTGACTGACTGACTGACTGACTGACTGACTGGCTGGCTGGCTGGCTGGCTGGCTGACTGACTGGCTGGCTGGCTGGCTGGCTGGCTGGCTGGCTGACTGACTGACTGACTGACTGACTGACTGACTGGCTGGCTAGCTGGCTGGCTGGCTGGCTGACTGACTGACTGGCTGGCTGGCTGGCTGGCTGGCTGGCTGGCTTGTTGGCTGGTTGGCTTGTTGGCTGGCTGGCTGACTGACTGACTGGCTGGCTTGTTGGCTGGTTGGCTGGTTGGCTGGCTGGCTGGCTGGCTGACTGGCTGGCTAGCTGGCTGGTTGGCTGGTTGGCTGGTTGGCTGGCTGGCTGGCTGGCTGGTTGACTGACTGGCTGGCTGGCTGACTGACTGACTGACTGACTGACTGACTGACTGACTGACTGACTGACTGACTGACTGACGGGCTGGCTGGCTGGTTGGCTGGTTGGCTGGCTGGCTGGCTGGCTGGTTGGCTGGCTGGCTGGCTGGCTGGCTGGCTGGTTGACTGACTGGCTGGCTGACTGACTGACTGACTGACTGACTGGCAGGCAGGCTGACTGACTGACTGACTGACTGACTGACTGACTGGCAGGCTGGCTGACTGACTGACTGACTGATTGACTGACTGACTGACTGACTTACTAAATGAATGAACGGATACCTACAATGCTGAACGGCCGGGAGGTATTGCTGGCTGGGAGGTATTGCCGGCTGGGAGGTATTGCCGGCTATGATGCAGACCCTGGTTTCAGATAATGACATGATTTCAAAACGCCATTGAGATTGGCATGAAAAGTGTATTCTTATAGTAGAGAAGGACAATCCGTTTGAACGGACTTGGGAAAGAGTATTTAGGTTTTCTTGATAGTTCGTCTGTGTATCAACACTGGTAAACAAACAGATTATCTGTGAGGATGAATTTCATTTTTCTGCCCCAGTTGCTAAAGATGAATTCCATGTAAAGCGTAAAATTGGTCAGAAACTAAAATCCATTAGTTCTCCCTTTTTTCTGCACACACGTATCCATAACAGAGTGATTGCTAGCCATAACAGCCACAGGCAGTAATTCTTTCTAATCAGTCATGGCACGTACTGCATACATCATAGAATGACCACTGTTCGCACCTGTCTCTCTAGCCACCGGCTCGACTGGGCCAATGCATATATATGTACCAAATCTCATGCCCGATGCTTTCCAACTTACTCTCTCGTAACCAAAGTGTAATTTGAAAGTATAAAGTGAGCAGGCACTTCACCTTTGTCATAAAAATAGGGACGTTATTTAGGACTGAATTATACTGGAATCAAACCACTCTGCAATTCATCCTGTACTTCGGTTGAACGTGACGACACGAAAAAACGTAAACCGAAAGAATCTAATTTTATCTTGTCGTCTTTTACATATTTTAGAGTTCAGTTGTTCGGCTACCTGCAAATGTTTAGAGTGACAGAGTTCTTTTATTCAGAGTCTTGCAGGGTTACAGATGTCTGAATTGCATAGTTCAATTATTTATCGTGTACATCTTTTGGACATTCAGAATCATTGAGAGTGATCGCTGATCTGTAGCAGAAATAAATGAGTTGCATCGGCAAATTAGCTTTGCCAACAATTTCGAAGTTTTTGCCGCGATGTTGGATGACCAAAAAGTTGCCAACCAAGATGGCCGCCGCAAATATATAATTTTGCAAAACTCGTGTATTTTTGCAACCTCTACAAGCTAAGACCCATTTTGATTGATCCTCGTTTAAAGAAATATTTCTGTTTTATTAGAAGCACGTGATTGCAGTATATAGAGTGATAGTTGTGTCCAGCACACTAATTTTAAACGATTATACGGTAGCCGAAATTTCAACGACCTTGCAATGACGAATTTTTTTCATTAAAATACATGACTAAAACTCTCACAATTTGTTTTTTTATGTATTGTGTTGTGATATAACAGTAACACTTTACAAGTGCTAAAAATAGGAATACTTAAGATATCGCTAATTACAGATCCGTGCCAACGTTCATGGCTATTGGGTCATGTTTCAGAATTCCGAATTTGTCATTAGCTGGTCTCGTTCTCCCAACGACCCTGGGGATGCCCCTGGGAATGCCCCTGGGGATGCCTCGGTAGCTCAAGGTGAAATAAGACGAGAAACACTTCCATCCAACTTGTCGCTTAACAATATATTGACACTCGCTGAACAAATTGCAATGCAACAAATTTCTTTGCTGCAATTTGCAGAAATTTGTTGCACAAAGGAGCTGCGACTTCAATTTTGTGCAACAAATCTCCACAGCTGCGTCAAATAAATTTAGAAAATATACACATATAACGCGCGCTGCGATTGGCTCAAGTTCCATTTTATAAAACTGGATATAAACCACGGGATGACGTCACATCACACAAGAACATTTTGGGGAATGTAAAATTCACTATTTTTCGTTAATTATTTCTAAAAGGAATAAAACAGCATCGCTTGTGTTTATAGACAATAATATAAAACGCTATGACGTAGAGGAACACTCGAAAAGCAGAGAGAAAGCTCGGCTTCACTATGAACACGCGCGACTCTGTTTTATTCCTTTAGTATTGCAACTGAGTTGTTCAACGAGAGCTAACGAGTGGTTATACGCGCAGCAACACGTTCCAACCTGCAGAGTGCCATGTGATCGGGTTGTCGTGAATTCGATTCCCTCTGGAGACAGTTTAGTCTTTTTGCCTCACGTGTTTCTCTTCTCAACATCTGCACTGCTGGCCTTCAGACGAGCCGCATTCTGAAAAGAAATCTACCCCCAACAGTTCGTTAGACTTTTTCATCTCAAAAAGAGTCTAGTTTTTGACAGATATTTCTTTCTCATTACTCACTGCCTGTTCATGCGAGATCTGGTGATTAACTGTCAAATACGAGAGCAATGAAGCTCTACTGAAACATGTAAAACTGAGATAAAATTTACGGTTTTCGGCCAACAAATAAATATTTGGTCTCGCCTTCATGTTTCATTATAAAAAGATATAACTTTGTGAAGCAATTTCAATGGGATGTTTTTCCTTTCTGCCATATTTGTTCTTTCCGTTCTTTATCTGTTGATGATATTTTTCGAAAAGAAACTGACAAACAAACTTACATGATCACGTCATATCTGTTTTAATTTCAACCATTTTCTCGGAGCCATCAAGAACATGGCAGGTACCTGTTTGCCCTACAGCATGGTGCGTGCCGAATACGTCTAGATATTGTGCAAGCACATGTCTTTTGTACGTCAGTACAACTACAATCAAGCCGGCAAAACAACTAATAATAATTATTATAATAATAACATTATTTAGCCAGGAGGCTCCCTCACCAAGGTGATTTTCAGGAAGGTCCTGCAAAATAAAATAGAACTAAAATATCTATCTATAGTCTATATACATTAAATAAAAACAATAAGAAGATAAAAATACAATCTAAAATTGGCAGCACAACTAGGAGGATGTCAGTAAGGGGAGGCCATTTGACGGTTCAAAAAGTAAATTTTTGTAATAGAAACTTTGACGGGTAACACTCAGGAGCAGCTTTATTTTGTGGACTAAATAGCACTCGTTTTATCGGCCTGTTTTCTTTATTTACACCACTTCGAAAAGATGATATAAATACTTGACAGTAAAACACAAATGTAACAAGTGTGTATTTCCTTGACCAGACAAACTTAGTTTAATTATCAAACTGGATTTTCACGCAGTTTTGTTTTACTGTTGCTAACAATAACAGTTTTACTGTTGTTAACAAGAACAATGCGTAAACCTCGGTAATTGTGTTTCCTGCACGATGTGATCAATGGCCGCGTGTTTTTGGTCCACTCCAAAAATGCAGTAATGTTCTTGGAGTAAACAGGAGTAGAACCGGAGTGAGAATGGAAAACAACGCGAAATCCCAAAACGGAGTGATACGTCATCATGGTTACGTGACCGAGGTGGCGTGTTGCAATTGACGAGTGTTGTTGTCAACTGGAACTAGGAACAAACGCGAAATTCTTTCTTAGAGTACTCCTTAACCGGAGTACTCCGATTTACTCCACCTTCAAGCCCCAAAAACGTGTTACTCCTTTTTCGGAGTGTTACTCCGTTTTCGGAGTAGAGCAAAAAATCGCGCCCTATGGCTATCTTGTCATATACCACACTGGGCTGTCATAGTGCCGATCAGAAACACGTGATGATTTCGGCTGTAAAATTAAATATGACGGCTGCACAAACTGAGTGGGAACACAAATGACATCTCCAGGCGGGGGCGTTCTTTAATTGTCATAAAGGTTTTATGCATCAATGACATGCACAATGTGTCAAAAATGTGAAGTATTTTAAAAACAAATGACATATCTATACTTATCAAAGTTTCGGTCACGCCAGAGCTATATATAACCGCTGGATATGGCGCATCGTCGCGGAATGAGTTAGGAAGAGTTACAATAAAACCCGTCGCCATGCGCTCTTCATTTAAAAAAAAAAGGCTTTGCAAGTTAGGGGACGTCGTAAAACCGATTTGATCACGCTGACGTCATTCTGACGTTAAGAGGGAGGGAGGGGGTCCAGCCTGTTGACGGCTGACGTTGATCAAAATAACATGTAATCGAAAAGAACAACACAACTTTCATATCAATATCCAAATAAATCCCGCGTTCAGTTGTGCTATATTTGTGTTTATAATAATGTTCCAAGTCACATACAGCTCATTCATATTAACAAAACCGAACAATGCACATTGTTTGAATACAGATTCCCAGACCCAATACCGAACTATCTAAAACTGATTATTACCATGTTATCAAGTTCAACAGAGTTAGATCTAGGACTCACCAAAGGCTTGCTTTATAACTATGGTATACCCCCTGTATGATAAAACACAAAAACAATAGCCGACGTATTTCTATAGTCCAAAAGCGCTTTACATCCTTATATTGAAAGCATAAAAAATGATCAAAAACCGTCCATAGTAACAGATACACAACTGCGTTATACCATGCCAAAAATAATGCAACAGAACAGAGCATATTTCATACGAAAAATGCCTCGAATATTAGCAATTTGAAAAAAATATCCACTGTACTATATTTAACAATTATTCCCCGAAGTGGAGGTGAGTAGTGGTGGATATTTATAGAGCCGCCTCGGCGAGGTAAATATTCATTGCTACGAACCGACACTGAGTATGTACCAAACCAGTGAATAACCATAGACTTAAAAATATATTTCCTGTTTTAATTCTCATACATCCGACATGCACGGCAGCGAAACGGGACGCCATTTTGTCTCGTTCATGCATGAATGGCCGGAGGTGAATATAACTGGATATCGGTATCCTGATTAACCAATCAGAGCGCGCGAAAACCACTGCTCGCTGGTTTGGTATGTGCTATATATGTATATACATACAATTTCTCAGTGTCTGTTGTATTTGTTCAACTGGCAACTTTTGACAGAAGACCACGGATCTAATGACTTGATATACAATGAGAGTTTTGTAAGGGACCCTGCCAATAACACAGATAGAGACTATTCTCCTTGCCAGAAACACTGCTAGATTTTCTTATATAAATGTAATATCTAAGAATTTGTTTGCCAGATCTGCTAGACCCAGGTCGCTTTCCATTAGTCGGGTCTGTCCGGCACGAGAGAACTGGGTCTGACCATAGTAAATGAAAGGTCAGGGCGCGCGCAAGCATTTTCCCGCCAAAACCAGCCAAAACTCACCAAATTCCCGCGCACCGGTCGTCCGAAACGGGAGAACTGCGCGGCTCTTATCCATGAGCAGGGCCAGTTTGGCCAAAACCAGTTCCGATAGTTATCGCGTTCCATTTTAATGGAACATTGAAAGGTGCTATTTGAGAACTGAACGTCGGGCCAGATAATACTATACGCGTCAGTTTTAGGCTAATCATTACGGGGTTTTAGGTTTAGTGTTCGAGTTAGAGATATATAGCGTTAGGGTTAGAGCTAGTATTAGTATTACTATTAGTATTAGTATTAGTATTAGTATTAGTATAAGTATTAGTATTAGTATTAATATTAGTATTAGTATTAGTAATAGTATTAGTAATAGTATTAGTA
>JANUFV010138108.1:0-14575 GCA_024757865.1 Epizoanthus scotinus | reverse complement strand
TTTATAAGAAATGTATGGAGACTGGTAAGGAGAATTTAGCAACAGGTCACTTGACATGTTTGGGGCTGAAAGGGTTAAAACTCGTTAGGACTTACTATAATATTTCATAAAACGTTTAGGAAAAAAAGTATTAATATTCTACACTGACAGAAGTAGTTGTTTTAGTGTTTGCCAAACCAGTGAATAAAGACTGAAATTAGATCTTTGTATTCTTCAAAAATTTACTTTACATGTTAGAATTGAACATGTTTGCATGTTGATTAACCGGTCAGAGCATGCAAAAACACTATTCGCTGGTTTGTCAAATACTAATTGGAACTATTACAGTCTAATATCGCTACAAGAATCAACCTAGTATAAAATTATTGCTCACTACAGGTTAATGTGTTTTGCAAGTTGGGTTGCATGACAGCTTGTTAGTGTTCCTCTCGCTGATGATTTGATTTTGAGAAGAATTACATCATGTCTACAATAAAATATAATAGACCTCTTTCGATTGGAGGTTTGTCCCATTTCAGATCATGTGAGAATATACTCTTGAGAATTCTTTCTTTGTATTTTAATTGTATACATCCGATGTCATGCATCATTAGAAAAATAAAGAAACAGTTCTCGAGGAAATTCTCACATGATCCGAAATGGGACAACAAACCCCTAATTGAAAGATGTCTATTGGTGAGTGTGGCTTATTGCTTTATAACAACATGTTATTTGTATGTGTACTACAGACTGCTATTCAATCTATGTTCAGTATTGTTAAAAGTAACATATATTGGCCATACCTAACATTCACTCTTGCAATTTTGTAGGTGGATTCTTAGATACCGTCAGTTCTACAATTTACAAGTATGTTGGATTAACGTTCTTCCTGTATTTTTATTTAGTTAGTTTGCAAAATGTACAGGGAATAGCCAGCTATCATTAATGAGGGGCAGTTAAAATGATTGTTTCAATAGCACAGTTGGCCGGCACTATGGCTGTCAAAAATGTTCAAGGGAATTAGTTAGAAAAGCCAAACTGGGCTGGTTACAGGCCTGTAGCTAAGTTGTTTTTAGAGAAGTTTGTTTGTGTTTGTTTGTGTTTGTTTGGCAAAGTTAGCCATGACATTTATCTATCTAGAATGCAACACTACATGTCAAGCTATACCTGCATGGAAGGTTATTGCAAATTATGAAGTAAACTATGACCTGAACCGGAATTTCCATAGGGAGATATGGATATTTTCTGGAACCTCATAAAATGTTTTCGAAATTAAGTTTTTCATCCGAAATAGAAGCAAACATAGATTTTCTTTAAAACTTTGCTCATTTGTTTGCTATAATAGGAGAACTACAAAAATGAAATAAAATAAAATATGGGTCAAATGTACCCCTTTTTATGCAAATTTCACCAGTTTGGAAGAAGTTTCTAATTAATGTAGTGCATCTGTATTTATTTGAAAAAAACCTGGTTGGTATGGTTACTAATTTCATGATATCACTTGCATGCTTTTAGTCTGTTCTTAATTTTTTTATTTATTTTCAATATGGTAGGGAAATAATAATGGGTTCCGAAGTTCATTTGTAAGTTATTGTACAAAATGTGTAAAAAGAAACAGCTTTTCCCCTATTTTTTGGATGAAGACGAGCCGAGTTTACAAAGACAAAGTCCCCCTAAATCACAGAAATAAGATTTTTTTCAGATTTTTTTTGCAGTTATCTGTATAAACTATCAATATTTAGTTGTAAATTGCAATGTATCATAGAAATTCTAAATTTGCTAACATGTGCTGTGCAAATTATGCAAAACAGAAGAAATTACCTTAAATAGTTTTCTGTTACAAAATACGTCATGCTGAAACTCTCTCTTATTTCTGTCTATTTACAGCAGTCTACCGAGCTTTGATGAAGATACAAGGGAAAATATAGACAAGGATATTGAGAAAGCAAAGAAGTGGATCAAGGAATACTTATGAATTGGTTAACAGTCTTTGTTAAATTCATTAAGTCTTCATTGAAATCATCTTTCAAGTTGAATTTTAACTACCGTAATTGAAATATAATTGACTTTTTGAATTTACTATGATTATGTGTGTTGAATTACATTACAGTGATTTGATGTGTCCGTCACAAATCTGATGAAATTTTGTAATAAGTTATTTTATTAGAATATCTGTTTTCACTTTCCTACATCATAACAGCAGGCACACTCGGTGTCTATTAGGCATATTTAGTGTCCACCAGGCATAATCAGTGTCCATCAGGCATAATCAGTGTCCATCAGGCATAATCAGTGTCCATTAGGAATAATCAGTGTCCATCAGGCATTATCAGTGTCCATCAGAAACACTCAGTGTCCATCAGGCATAATCAGTTTCCATCAAGCATACATGTATTCAATGTCCATCAAGCATAATCAGTGTCCATAAGGTACACTCAGTGTCCGTCAGGCATAATCAGTGTCAATCAGGTACACTCAGTGTCCATCAGGCATACTCAGTGTCCATAGGCCATACTCAGTACATCCATCAGGCATACAGATACTCCATGTCTATCACTGAGGTATACTTCTTGTCACCAGCCATATTCAGTGTCCATTACCAGGTATAGATGTACATGTATGCAGTGTCCAACATACCTATTCATTGTTTATCAGGGCCCAGTTGTTCAAAACTGGATGACATAATCACAGAGTGCAAGAGTGACGTGTTTGAATCCAAGCCATGTTAGAATTTTTTGCAATATTTTTCCAATACAGAAAATGCTTTTTTGATCTCTAGATCCAGATTGGAGACCATTAATCTTAAGTTCCAAAATACATACTACATACTAAGAAAAATAGTTTTAATAAATTATGTACAAAATTATACAATGTCATCTAATTATTTTAAAACTATCATAGTCCACTTTTGATATTGTCTTTTCGTGTTTAAATTCACATCTGACAATTTTTGACCTGCGGCTTCCAACTTTAGTCAGCCATTCTTTCCTGAAAAGAAAAATGTGGCAAACTTGGTTGTAGTGGTGGTAGTTTATTTATATGTTCACAACTTGTTCTAGTTTCAAAACTGTCAGGAACTTTTAATTTGGCTCCTTCCATGACTTGAAGAGTTTTTGACTGAATTATATTACATAACTGTATAATATTCTGTCAGCATACTACAGAGTTCTAATTAAGATTTATTTAATCAACTGTAGGAGTTGATGTTATGCCGAGTTGATGTTATGCTGTTCGCCGTGAGGGTTAGAGTTCTAAGCCTGTTTAGTATGTACCAAAGCACATGGTGCTTCCATGTATCATGTGTGCTGATTGGTTTAACCCTTTCAGCCCAAAACATGATGTGTTGCTAAATTCTCCTTACTAGTCTATACATTTCAAATGAGAATTTGTCAGTTCATCTTCACAAAGTTGCTGTTTATTATCATCATCATTAGTTACTGTAGTCCTTCTCTCTTACTACAGTCTTTTGTATTGACATTGTTAGAAGAAAATAGATGTTGAAAATTGTATTTAGTCTGATAATCAAACAATGAATATTCAGTGATATCCACATCTGGGCATTCGTGCATGAAACTAGATAAAACGGCATGATTCCTGTTTAAAAGTTGTATCACAATTTTTTATGAATAATTTAATATTAAATATTAAAATTAAAATGAATAATTTTGTGTCAATGGCTATTCACTGGTTTTGCATACATGTACTAAATAGTTACTTGCTATGGTAGAAGGTGCCTTATTTCATTCTTAGCGGCACTTGGGGAGAAAATGGGAGGAGGAGGGAGGGAGTCCTGCTGCGAAGGAAATAGGGCATCTGCATTGGAGCTATGACAGTTCCTAATCACTGCTTTGTGGTTGAGTTACTTGTAACCACCACTAGTCACCTCCACTTTAGGGAACAATTATTGTTAATCATACCCCTAAGGATATACTCACATAATATCCACTGAACTCTTTTCCCCTTCTACATGCCCCTGAACAGTCTTTACATGTGTATTTCTCACCCAGCCAACCAGGCCATGCATTGTAGCTGTCTCGCGTGTGTCCTGCATGGAAAGGGGAACAAAGGCAGGGTGGGTTGAGAAAATCTAAAGTACCAGAGATCATATACAACTGTGGAATACCTGCCATTTGCTATAATTTATCACTGCAACATGTCTCAAGTCAGTACATAATATTTTAATTAAGTAGGAAAGTTTATTGTATTTTTAGAAGTTTCAACTATTAGTACTGGTATCCTGTCATTTTAGATAATTATGCAATTCAGCCCTTAGGCTGCCATGTAATTATTTTTAATAAACATATTTAAAACAAATAAAAAATTAGATTCAAGACCATAGTGATGGGGTATTCTGCAGTTGTTCCACTCCAGTTTGGCTGTTGTATATTTTCTAAATGGTCCTCCTGCCAACAGGGGTACCAATGATTTATAAAGAAAGGTGCCCTAACCACATATACCCAACTTGACTAATGAACCCGCTGTCTCTCAAAATAATGTTGATAAAGGTGCTGGCAGTGGTCATCAAATTATTTAAGTTGCACCTGAAAATTTAAAAGATATTATGCAAGTGGCAGCAGGATTCCCACTGAAACTTTACGACTTAAAACCAGATAACAGTGGTGCAAAAACACTATAGAGCACCTTTCTAGCCAAACTGTTTGATCATTTGTAAATGCCTGTTCAAACGGATCCAACATGTTGGTCCAATACCATGCAACATTGTTGGATGCAACATGTTCAATCCATTTGAACACCATGTTGGATGACGTTGGGTGTTGTTGGACAATGTTGGATCAAGTTTGATTAGGTTCAAGCTTTTAATCCAACATTGTCCAACATTTTCTCCCCGTACATGCACACATTTGATTCAGCATTAGATTTTGCCATATATGTGATCTATAGGACAAAAGTGTGTAGTCAATGAAAAAAATCAATGTCTTTAGCAAACTCTGTATCCAACATGTTGGATGGTGTTGGATTCATTTAAACACAAGTTTCCTAACCAACACCATGCAACATCATGAGAAAATTCTACATAGGAAATAATGAATTAAATATAAAAGACAGTCTTACCTTCCTGAAAAATACACCTGCACATCAACAGAGTTAAGACGTGTTAATATTGTATTGACAACCGTTTCTAAATTGATTTGATCATGTATAATGAATAATCAGTTTAAATCAGTTTAAATCAGTCTGTAATCAGTAATGTCGAAGTACAAATGCAACAGATCGTCAGATGGCATATATATATATAACAGTAATTTACCCTGTACTTTTCCGAATACCTCAAAATCTAGAGAAATCAGTATTCTTGACGACTGTGGAAGCGCCATGTGAAAAATTGTAGAAACAAACACCAACAATAACAACGTCAACAGTAACAACAACAACTTATTTCCCAGGGAACAAAACATAGCACTATCCTTTGCGCATACGTTAGTATAGAAACCGCAAGCCAGGTTGACTGCAGTCGCCAATATGGCGGCTATTCTGAATTGAAGCAGGGCCCTGATTGAAGTCAGAGCTGTTACTGACTGTTCCATTCCCAAGTCATGTAGATATAGACTTTCTAGAAATTATGAATGGAAATTGGGCCTATAGCAGTTCAATAGTATCACAACTTTCGTTTTCGTATTTGCCAACCGATGTTTTATTACTTATAGCAGAATATCTTCCTCCAAAGGACAAAGGCGATCTCTCGAGAATCAGCAAGTTCTTTCGTGGACTCTTCGAGTCGCCACAGCTCTGGAAAAACGTTACCATCAATATAAAATCAACAAAGATAAGGACATGTGGATTCATTTTGAGAATGTTTCAGAAACGCAAGATAAAATCAATCGAATTTTCAGTGTTTAATGTAGAGCTGTTCAAGATTGTTGCAGCGGTTCTACCTCTGTTGGAAAAATTGAGTTTACGAAAGATGTCGTCAGGACGAGAAATGGCTAAAGCTTTGCAGGAGTTTTTAGTGTGCAGTAACCTGAAGAAGTTACGAATAGGCGATGGGGAAAGGCCGTGTTTGGATACACCAGTGATTGGTTTGCAGAAGCTGGTTCAAGGTTTGCCAAAACTGGAGTGTATCACTTTGGATTCATTAATGTATGGTGGTCATAGTCATACTCTAAGATATAAGGTAGTTCCTTTTAAAAATTATAAAGTCACCTCCTGGGGTGGAGGGGGGGGGGGCTCCCCATAAAAATAGACGGGGTGCTCGACCTATCTTTTATGGGTTAAAATCGTTAGCAGTGCTATCTCTTAGGGGTCTTCCAAAGGTCTGCTATCTTTTAGGGGTCTCCGAGACCCAAAGGACAATGTTTACAAGAAGTCATCGAGAATAAAGACTAAATGACGGTGCTCTCAAAATTCATCAGAAAAAGAAAGCGCTCGATGATAATGTCTTTATATAGTCTCTAATAAATCCAATTAATGCCATTTTCTTGTCTTTTGAAGTGCTATCTTTTAGGGGTAAAATTTGTGAGCCATTTTCGGGGTGAATTTCATTTCTTATGTCGAGCACCCCCGTCTATTTTTATGGGGAGTCCCCCACCATCCCCAGGAGTCGCCTATGGGCAAGGGGTTAAACTAAAACATATATTATTGGAAACAGACATCGGGACCGCAGAGCATATTTGTGATCAAGGTAGCTATTATTATTAGGGTGGGTAGCTAACCTATTTTGTGGCAGTTTATGAGACAAAGTATTATTTTTCCTACATATGGCAAAATTATTGGGCTAAAGCCCCCCAGCCACCCCTGCTCTGCAGTCCTTGACAGAATGGAATACAACCTCGTTCCTGGGATTATTTCACTTGCATGACCCTGGGAATGAGGTTGAATGGAATCATGGTAACAGAATGGTGACATGGAATACTGAAACACAGAACTATCATTTTGTCAATTCTTGGGTTCCAATCACATGGTTTTGACAGAAAAGAAATATTTTTTTTTATGAAATGTTTCTGAGCTTCTAGAGGCCACAAAAAGACACATTTTAACTAGTGACATTTGGACAAATACTATATTTTGTAACAGAGATATGAGTCAAATATAAACACAGGACAGCTTTAAAGCAAAATGTTTGCAGTGACCATCATGGTTGGCAATGTTGGCAACTTAGTTAGATTTCCAACGTAATGACTAATCCATTTACTTGTGCTATAGATCAAAGTAACACAGCTGTATATTCTGCCAGATCTGATCGGTCGATTTCCAGTTTGACAAAAATTGAATACTGTCCGGGAGGGGTGTGGCCAAGTCCACAATAGCACTTGAGCAAAATCGCCCTTGGTACTCCCAGCGCTATCGGCTTGGCCAAAGTCCAAAGGTCTGTGTTAGAGACATGTTCTCCATGTTTACAAGACCAAATCGCTGGTTTACTTTGTGAATATCGGCTCGCCAGATTGCTGAATGAAATCTGCTAACATTTAAATTGCATTCCAGTGTTAAGATAATAATTATGTTACCGATGTACTGGTGTGATTTTGAGTCACTCCTGTGATTAGAAGGGAATTTAACGAGGTTTGCGCTGAATGTGTTTCAAAATGTTGCTCTTATAGCATGCAGCCGTTACATAATTTATACTGGGGAACTCAGAAATCCAACAAATCAGTTTAAATCACTTCTGGAGGCCCTCAAAACACTCACACGGCATAGTGACACTAATATGCAGCTAAGTAAGCTTTATTTGTTCAAATTTCATACCATTTGTACTATATTTCAAAGATGGATATTTTGCCATACAAATCCTTTACAAATTGACCGACCATCAGATCCATCAAAATATACAGCTGTATACTAAATCCCAGCTTGGGCTACCTGTGGCAGGTCACGCTAAAGGTTCCTAATGATAAAATCAAATATTCGTAACACTGAATCAAAACACTGTCATCTTAAAACTTTACTGGATCAAGAAGAACTGAACAACTGAACTCTAAAAATATATATAAAAGACACAATTTTAAAAGATCCATTCCACATGACAAGTTTTGGGCTAAAAGAGTTTAAAAAGAGAGCATAGAAAGGTTAGAACTGATATAAATCCCTCTTATTAGCCGAGTGTGAGGTCCATATTGTAAGTTTCTTACATGATCCTTTCATTATGGCCCAAGCGTGAAGTGCGCTGGCCATGAAAAAGAGAACTTGGGTAAAAATAAGGATTAATCATAACTTAATAACATGGACTGAGCAAACAAGGCTAATAAGATATTTATTACATGTATATGGCTTGGTTGATAATTTAGAGCAAGTGAGGGCATGAAAACACATGAAAAGGTAAACAAAATAATGACAGCTGCTCAAGAGAGAGCTCCGTATGTACAGCAACTTATCGACCTGCATTGACCAATCATAGTGGGCAAAATCAACAAGCCATATTATATTTTACAGTAATGATTTAACAGGACCATCAGATCTTATAAATTAACATTTCTGTTGCCACAGGGTGTCGTAGATCACATGGCAGTGTTATTACTTGCAAGAAATGGCAGATTAAGAAGTCTTACCCTGATAGACTGTGAACCCTTATCTATGAGATTGATCAAAGCAATTCTGACACAAAACCCAGATCTTCACACACTAAGACTTCGTTATACAGGATCACCACGTACTGTCAGCTCAGAAGCTGTTGATTATTATTTGAATAATCCATGTACATGTACACCAGAAGATAAAGGTAAGCACTAACATTATCTATCATGCTAGAGGGGTATTCCCGGGGGTGTACTTGACTAGGTTTTAAGTGAGTATGTGCTGCCCTGACTTTCAGATTTAGACCCCATTCTAAGATGGTTTTGTATTCAAGATGATACCCCATTCTAAAAATTGGCTATTTTTAATACCCCGTTCTAGACACATGTATGTACTAAATTTTGATACCCTGTTTTAGGAAAGATCTTGCTTTTTGCTGTTTATCAGATTGTGACTTCAATTGAAATAATTATCTGAAGTACTGACTTGCTATGTTTCGAATTCAACGGGGATTGTCTTACCTTTCCCTATCACTCTACATCATTTTGGACACAACACTAACATACGGTAGGCTAAAATTAGACCCTGTTCTAGAAAACATCTCGAATATGCATACCCCGTTCTAAATCAGAAGGCCAAAAGTCTGACCCCATTGGGCGGCACATATCCGTATAGCAAATGTGTGGGAGTACCCCCAGGGGGTATACAGGTATGTGCTGCTGTGAAGGGTATGGTTTTCAAGCCATTTAGTCTGGGATAGGGTATGGATTTTAAGTGTTTAGTCTGGAGTTGTTCTGGAATAGGGAATCATTTTCTGTAAAACAGAACAGTTGTAAAAGTTATTCTGGGATTTGGCCGTAGGTATTTTTGGCTTCTAGTCTGGAGTATGGTTACAAAAATCCAGCTAACATGGTCTGGTATAGGGTGGAGGTTTCAAAGTTTGAGCAACACACCCCTATCTAAACAATTATGTATTTCTTAAAATTCAGTAAAAGTTGCATTTTAGTCATAATTATGGATAATTTGGGATTGACAAACTCCCAAGGGTGTACATGTATTTAAGATGTGGACTGTGGTCATCCTTTTCATTCTCATTCAAGGTTAATACTGGTAAACAACGTTCGTTCTACTCCTTGAACTCCTAGAATACTCCCTGAGTTCAATTCTAGTGTTCAAGGGCGCTAGAGAAGCCCTTGAAAAAATTATAGCAATTTTTGGTTAAAAGATACAGTTGAACCTTGCTATTTAGAACCCGGTTGTTTCAAATTCCCTTGACCTAATTCAACTGCTTTTTAAATAAAATCTAATTGCTAAATTGATGGACAAATATACATGTAAAATGGTGTCAGATTATGCTGTTTGCCGTGAGGGTGGTAGGTTTGAGCTGACGTTTCGAGCGTTAGCCTTTCCAACCTTTGTTGCACTAATTTTGTAACGTGAAGCCGTTTCATTCTGTTTTGAATGCATACTATTGTTCCTTCATATAAATTATTTATTTGAAATAATTTGTTTATTTCATATGTACCTGATGTGCTTATTTAGAACCAGCTGATATTTCAAACTGTTTTTCATTTCCTTTGGGAGTTTCGAAATAGCAAGGTTCAACTATACTCTTTGAATACTCCTTAAATATTTTCTTAACGGAAGAATTGTATCAAATGTGTACCGGCAAACTATATTACAAGATTGTGTACATTTTCATACTTCATGTCATGCATTGTGTATTCTACTCTGGGATAAGCTGTATATGGGCATGAAGAGGTATTATTAACCATACGAAATATTCTGTTTGGCTAAGTAAGCCTGATGAGAATACTTCTTGAAAAATCTATTTAGCTTCCTGAATACTTGCTAAATACTTGTTAAATACTCTTTGAATTTGACATAGTTTAGATATCAGCACTAACCCTAGGTGTATATCAGTTGTACAGGGGACCCACACGTTTGTTCATTATTAAATATAGTGTGCAGATAATGTTACTACTTGCCTGTTGTCATCTCTTTTCTTTCGATAATCTATGAGAAACTGCGAGAAAGAGACCGATTTTCATGCGAGCGCCGTCTGCTTATCGATCGAGATGGCTCGTCATACGATATACGTGACAGGCGCAACTGACCTTATAGCCACGGGGAGTCTGGGAACATATCAATCTCTCGAGTCTTGTATTTCACGTTCGCTTGATTGGCTTGCGTATAATTGGATTAAATTGGATTAAGTTTTGAATTATTTTAATCGGAGTTCCAAATTGAATAAATTAATTGAAACACGAGACTCAAGAGATTTATTTGCTCCCAGACTCCCCGTGGCTTTAAGGTCAGTTGCGCCTGTCATGTATATCGTATGACGAGCCATCTCGATCGAAAAACAGACGGCGCTCGCATGAAAATCAGTCTCTTTCTCGCAGTTTCTCATAGATTATCGAAAGAAAAGAGACGACAACAGGCAAGTAGTAACATTATCTGCACACTATATTTAATAATGAACAAACGTGTGGGTCCCCTGTGTCAGTTGTACATGTACAGCTGGGTATTAAATACCCTGATACAGTATTTTGGCTATGTAAAATTCATATCTGCAGTGCTGATTCAGAGACAACCAGTTTGATAATGCAGATCACCAGTTTAAATATTGCCAAATTTTGCCAAATTGTTATAATTAATTCTTGCTAAAATCGACTGATTCTCCATAAAAAGTTATATTATAAATACTAAGGTAAAATGTTGGATATGATTTTAAAAACAAACATTTTCGTACAACATGTACATCTTCAGGTTTGAAGCAAGTTCAATGTTACTTGGATTTAAATACTTGAAAAATTAAATAATAATATCTAACATTTTACCTTAGTATTTATAATTCTTGGTAAAGTTCTTCAAATCCATTTTTTGAAAATTAAATTCTACCTAAATTGAGTGTGAGTGTTTGACGAAGGGTTACAGTCACCAAGAAACAGGAAAGCACAAGCCTGTTTCAGCCAAGTGCTAGCTTTAATTGTTTCAAGTTGGAATGCCTTGCCAAACACAATATACTATATACTTTATTTCAGTTGTGCAATATAAGACTGATATACAATAATTATCAATAATAAGATGCAATAAAGTTACAAGGACGACAAAGGAGGAGGGCACAACAGGTTAACTAAAGCCCTAACCTAGATATCCCTCCAAACCCAAACCCAAACCCCAAATCCAAACCCCAAATCCAAACTCAATCCCATACAATAAAATCCCAAACCCATATCCAAACACAACATCAGTTTTGCAAGCCGATTGGCTCTATATATCATGAATAAATAATGAGGTTGCAAAAGTAACTTATTAGTGTGTTCTTGTCTTTTAGGCCAAGATTTCAAACTCGAGCTGTTGGAGCTGTCAGGATTGAGTAAAAGATTGATGTGGCAGTGGCTAATACGTGATCAGAAACACTTCACAAATCTCAAAACACTTATCTTGACTCAATGTGTGGATGAACAAATCGTATGCATGAAGTACGTCAATAACTTTCGCACTCTTGAGAGATTGGATCTTACTAATAGCATTGTAGAACATGACATTTTTTTATGCTTAAACTTGCCACACCTAAAATGGCTTGAGCTAAGAGGTTGTTTTAAAGTAGACGGAAGAGGGATTCAGAATTTATCCAGGGCTGTTGGTGGTACTTTAGAATACCTAGGTTTGGCAAATTGCAACAGACTTGTTGCTAGTGATCTTAGACATTTACCGTTCGGTTTTCCCAATTTGACCTCACTTGACTTGAGTGGGAATAAGAATTTCTGTTTTGAAGTATTACAACATTGGTATGGCGGAGATAATTGCCATAAATTGAAGCTGAAGTGTCTTTTGTTGAAAGGGTGTGTCACCAGTTATAATGATGTGAGAGACATCTGTCAACAACTCAACTGTAAACTGATTGTTCAAGTGTAATTGATAACTCAGCTGTTGTTACAGATGATGGTTTCTGTGAAAACCCAAAGTATTGATGGCAATAAAATACTTACATGTCTGGCCCGGCCTGGGGTTTTGGGGATATTGGTATCTATAAGGTATTTTACTTTTGGTATCCAGTATTTGGGGAATAAATTTCAGGTATAAAGTATCTCATTTATCCTGATTTATAGGTATTTGGGTATCCAAAGTATTTTAAAATTTTAGGTATATTGGTATCTTAGGGAAACAAAATCGGGTATATTGGTATCTCATTACCCCCTGGCCGGGCCTGACATGTTACAGTACTGAGCACGTTATTCATGTGAAATTTAATTATTGCAAATTTGCCTCTTCCATGTTTTTTAATTTCAAGAGCGCGGCCTAAACTTAATAATAATACTAAGTTGTTTATAGATGTTTGAAGTTATATTAAATTTTAAATTGCGTGTGAGTCTTTCACGAAAGGTTAGCATTTCATGTATTTTTTCATTTTCCAAATTTCTGCCAGTTTTCTCATTATTTGATGCTTTGAGATCTTTCATTGGTGAAACC
The DNA here is from genome assembly GCA_024757865.1 of Epizoanthus scotinus. Classification (NCBI taxonomy): domain Eukaryota; kingdom Metazoa; phylum Cnidaria; class Anthozoa; order Zoantharia; family Epizoanthidae; genus Epizoanthus; species Epizoanthus scotinus. Next base: position 1,651 of record JANUFV010138108.1, on the reverse strand, counting down.
GAGGTTTTGTGAGTGTCTGTCAAGTCCTCTGCTTATTTCAAAGAACGTAAAAATTAAACTTTTTTCTGGAAAGGCGACAACTGAACGAGGCACAGACGTATTCCAAGGAAATATCTCCTTACGCTCAGTGAATAAGTCACAGCAACTGTTTACGTCAATACTATGACATTAAGAGATTTGTATCCTATAAATTGACTAAACGTATAGGTACAATGGCCCATAGATGACTCGGTCTATGAAGAGAAACAGGAATTGAAAGAAAGAAAAAGTTATATTATAAGGCCTACTCTGGGACCCAAAGTCGCCTCAACTTTGTGCGACTTTGTGCGATTTAAGCAAAATTCAAAAGAAAACTGTGCGACTTTGTGCGACTTAAGGCGACTTAAGCAAAATTCACCAGAAAACGGTGCGACTTTGTGCCACTTAATGCAACTTTGTGCGACTTAAGGCGACTTTGTGCGACTTAAGGCGACTTTGCGCGACTTAAGGTGACTTTGGGTTCCAAAGTAGGCATTATAAAGCGAAACAGAACAGTAATGTTCATCTGATTAGAGCGCATTAAATATTGAAGAAAAGTAGTTAAGGAGCAGCTAGGCAAGACAGTATATGACGTGCAGGGCACGATCAGTGTGCTCTTGGTCCTTTGACATATAGTGCGCTTATCACAAACAACGGGATTCGGATGTTTTAAAACAAGACGTTCTAGTATAAAAGGAATAGCCCCTCCTTCTTGTACGCCTTGCAACTCACTGGAAATTCAAATTGACAAGCAAGCGACTGATTCAGTTCTCTCGTGTTAAATACTAAATTTCTTATGTTATCTAGAATATAAATAAGCAAGAGAAAGGCGATCAGAAGGTAGCTAATATCTTAGTAATTATTTCCAAAAGCGTGAACGGTGTACTTGAGGGTTTGCTATGAGTTTTTTTTTAATTTCGCGCGGTAGAATGTGCTAGGAAGCACACAAGCAGAGCAGCACATGTTGTAGAGTTGTGACAGAGATGTTTACTCCATAGAGGTTGAGTGACAACTGAATGTATCTTTGCCCTTAGCCTGCGAACAGGCTTATTGTGAAATAATTGGGGTGAGAGAGAAAGGGGAGGGGATGGAGGAGGCGGAGGGAGAAGGTTTCGCGCGCGCGCGGCAGACCGCTCTAGTGAGCCGTTTTCCGTGCTGATCGACGATCTCGGGAGGAAAAGTAGGGACTACATCAAGAGGCGTTGCTCAACTCTTGGTGCATGTATATAATATATATAATATCAGATTTTACAAATGAGCTACACTGAAAACCCGCTTGCACCAATCTACATTTATCCCGGTCAACCTCGACAGGTTCATTCAAAGTTGTCCTTACTTGTGTCCATACCACACATTTCTTATCAAATAAGGAAACTGTTTCGAATATCAGCCCTGCTTAATGGGTCCTCATCCACTAGATTCTTACGTGCAGGTGTTTACCATAGCAAGTTACCAGAATTGAGCCCAATTCCAATTGCACAGCCCCTCTCCCCATTCTATGGGGCACGCAGCTTAGTTCCAAGTAGAACTGACCAACATTTCCACAAAACTGGAACTGTTAAGATTTATCAACATATGCTGTAGATCGGAATGCAAGGCAAGCGGATGTGATTCCGGGGGATGTGATTCCGGG
>JANUFV010137997.1:0-14589 GCA_024757865.1 Epizoanthus scotinus | reverse complement strand
CACAGATAAGATAAATTTAGCACCACGTGTACGCGAGACACGAACGTCAAATATAAGCACGTGACCACATTACCCCCTTTACTCTTAGCCCTATTTCGCTCGAAATTATTTTGCAAAATGTCTTAATGAATGCAAAGTTATTAATGAGTTGCAGTCGTCCATTGGATTCTAATTGGCCAGATTATGTAAGGGGCTAAGGCCATGTTACTTTCTTGCAAGGAAACCAAGTTGGAGGGGCAGTGGGAGGGGCAGTGGGAGGGGCAATGGGAGGGGCCATGGACCAGTTGCCTAGATGTGTATACAGCATACGACCTCCCACATGGTTGTGAGACCTCAGGCTGTTATATCAAGATCAGATCCCAAGTATTACATAAACATGTACTTCATAACTGATTTTCAGACTTTTGAGGAATTGGATATCAGCAAACAAGGAACGAAGACCTTCGATACAAGAATCTTCAATGGCTAAAAGACAGCTAGAAAAACTGCTTGAGAAGGAGAACAAGAGATTGGAACAGGAGCAGAAGCGGGCTACTCTAGAACAGCGGCGTAAGATACAACAGGAGAGGTTCATATTGCAACACGAGTTGGGTCATCCCCTCCGGCACCATCACCAGAAGAGAGCTGCCAGAGGTTAGCGACTGTCTGTGTTCATTTGACTGTACTGTTTACGTATTTCATTTCAGTAATAATGTATGTTTCTTATCCTCTATGTACCAGTAGTTTTTGTATCCGCAGGTTTCAGTGCTGCGAAGTAAAATAATCAGGCTTCGCATTTCCCTAGTTACTAGGTCTCTTTCTCTCACTGCCGCGCGGTCAGACTGATTTCGGTGACGTCATTTCGGATACGTCACCGAAATTTGTCGTACCCAGGCTCTAATTAAACGCAGCGGCCAAAGAGAAGAAGTCATACAGGGATTAAGCAGGCTTCATATGTTGTGGCAATTGTGGCAATAGCTTTTAAATGAGTATTCCCGTACTTTCTGCTAACGTTGACCAACCATCTTATTCCCTTCAAGGTTACCTGCCTGTTAAGACTGACGTTCCAAGCGCACCAGCACAGGAACAAGATGACGTCACAGCTCCAACCTTTAAGATTTTACAGAGACCAGAATCAACTAAGGCTCGGGTGGAACCCTCGAGTCCACTCATGAAACTCTTTCCTGGCCAACAAGACCATCCTGTGGCCTGTGGCTATGGACTCACCCACTTGATGCAGAATGTGCCCGAGAGGCCTGTGGTGGGGATACTACCAACACCACCAACCCCTGGTGGAGTTCCACAACCAGGGGGGCTTCCTCTTCATGCAGGACTCTCTTGGGGAGCTGGGCCCGAATCACGAGTTCCTCAAAATATGGCTCCTGGTTATCGCGTTAAGCCTCCATTTCCCGAGGACCCCAGGGACCCAATAGCAAGGCTCTTAACGCCAGTGAGAGAGACTCGTGGTCAAGTGGATAATGACGCAGGATCAACCACACATGAAAGCAACTTTAGATTCAATGCGCCAGCATTTTTAAACTTTAAGTTTGATAGAGAACCTATTTTAGCATGTTTGCCGACATAATTTTTGTTTTATCGATTAGCCTGGAGTAACCAGGACAAACAGTTCTATTTATAGCCTGTGTACAGTGCTACGATAAACAGTTTTATTTTACTTCTGTTTTTCACATTTCATAGAGAAAAAAATATGGTGCTCTCGAGAAGGAATAGGCACGTAGGAGTTATAGGTATAGCATTTTATTTTGTGATTAAATCACTTTCCGATGCATTCTGATGGGAGTCTTCATAACGAGTCGGTGGTTTGGGACGTTGTCGAGAAGATAAGTGTTGACCAAGCTTTTATGAGGAATATTTTGATCCAGATTTTAGTTGTAAAGTTGCCAAAAGAACTCCCTAAAGTATAGAATGGTACATAATTGGTGGATGTGACAATCTCGCTCTGTCCATGCCATCTCGTAGGCAATATCATGACACTGAGTAGCAGCTCTTCATGGCTTATTTATTTGTTTGTATTCAGCTTCGCCAGGGAATAAGAAGGCAGTGTCTCCCCACCCCACCTCCACGACCCTGTGCACCTGCGATTCTCCAAATGTAAGCTGTTAGTTGTTAAAGGCGAACCGACGACAGTGGTGCCGCTTGACTAGAACTAGTAATTTGAACAATAAAGCAACTCGAGCTAACAGTTGTAAGAAATTACAGAAAATGTGCCAAAATCTAATAATCATTCCTTAGTTGTTATGTGTTTCCTGTACGAATAGTATTGTATGACTGCTTCCCATTCTGTCAAGCAATGTGTGCAGCCACTGATGCTACAAGTGCAGTGAAAATGGATGTGTGTTATACATAATACTATCAGGTTTCTAGGACCATTATATCAGTTTTCAGATTTGATGAAAAAATTTCAAAGCAAATACTGCCGACAATGACCGCCCTTTTTTTGTAAGAACCCCCAGTTTTATGGCTTAGTCGGTTGAGCGTATTTCTTTAGCCTCTAATGGTTTTTCGAGTGTGCATCTGCTTTTCATTTTAGTGTTTTTATCAGGGTTAACGTTCTCACGGTTAATTCTTAAAAGTATTAAAAATTATTATATAATTACTCAGACGGGTCTGGTACAACTTCAACCGTTGCATCTTCGTCGGCGACTGATGCTGTCGTTTTCGGGTTTTCAAACGTCCCTGTCTTTATATTTCTCGTTTTCGCCTTGTTTTCTATCTCTGGCTTCACTTCCTTCTTTATCTCAACCTTCTTTTCAATAGATCTCAATTCTTTCTTGGCTTCAATGATGAGATGTCCGTTATCCGTCAGTTTCGCCTTAATAGAGCTCAGATCCAAATCTGCCGGCAAGGTCTGTCGCCAACAAAGTCTTTTCTCACAGCAGTCACAACTCTTACTTGCATCGCACTTACGGATCCCTTCCACTACAAGATCCGTCTTCTTTATCACTCTCAACCTGAGCTCTTCTGGCAGAAACCCTCGAACATCCATTGCGAGTTTTATCCCCGAGTCGTCATTTCGTTGGATAGCGGCCACGGGGTTCTTCACTTCAGACCAGCTCCATTCGGGGTAGAATTCATTTTCATGGGTAAACAGGTCGTGTTCACGTTTGAAGAAATCGGAGTCGAAGGGATCACTGGAAAATGGATCTCTGAACGCGAGTTCAAACGTGTTCCAAAAGGGAGACCTGAAAATACAACGGTGGTATATACAGACACGGTTAGAATTGGTAGCTTTTCACACCGCATCCCCTCTATGTATATAATTATCCCGAACTCGCCGATCCCTGTATGGTCCCTGCCTATATAAATATTAGCCCCTCTCCAGATAGAAGATCTAAAATATAATCTTTTTCTAAAATTTCTAATACACATCTTGTGGTCGTAAACGAACTGACACAACTGTTATGCCATCCATTTCACCGTATTGGTACTTCTATATATTGAAACATGTATCTGCTTCTTAATAAGAAAAATACCCTTTATGGAGAAGGAGCTTATTCAATGCTAAATAAACAGGAAAAGTCGACACAACACAGAGTGATTTTTTAGAAAAATTACTATATTTCGGCTGGACAAACCAGCCTTCTTCAGGTGATGAAATACATAATATGTTATGTATTTCATGAGGTTGGGAGCTTGTTTTATTTTTGGTTCTTCCGACTGTGGGCACATTAAAAGCTTTCGTGACATTCTGTCATGAATTTTGTATAATGATAACCGAAGTAAAATACTCCTTATACATTGGACGCACTATGCATTGCTGGTTAATAAAAAAAAAAGTAATGAAAACTTCTGCGAAGTAAAAGTAGTATTTTTTATTGCAACAAATAGGTTTTAATTTCATTTAAACTTTTAAAACTTAGCTTACGGGCCGGGTGGGGGATAAGAAGTATTTTTTGTTGCAACAATTAAATAGGCTTTAATTTCTTTTAAACTTTTAAAACTTGATTGTAAAGCGCATATGGACATATACAAATGAAATATGCGCTATAAAAAAATCAATTATTATTATTATTATAATCAATCTTCGTATCAGTTTAGCTGCGGATTTGAGTTTTACGCGTATATGTTATCAAACAAACAAACAAAGAAACAAACCAAAAAGGCAACAGCAATATAATGTACAGTTGTAACCAGGACGTATCGTGCATGGGGGATATACTATTCTGATTTTTTTTTCATATCACAAATTTTACTTATTTTAAACTCAGCGGAGTGCCGCGGATAGACCTTAACGGCCTACGGGCCTGTAGTTGTGCTATACAATGTCATTGAAAAAACTGGAAAGCATGATGAAGCTAAAAAAACATCGTGCCTTTCGTGTGCCGTTTGTGTAGTAATTTTACCCCGTTATTTTATAGATAGAATCAGGAACGCCAAATCACGCAGACTAAAACAATTCAATAGACAATATACTATAAAAGATATCAAAGCTAATCCCTTACCTGAATGGATACATGGTCAAGTGTGATCCCTGACAGGCATCTTGGAGTCCACAGAGAGCAATCAACGCAAGAACTACGTGAGGGCCATTAAATGTGAACATTTTGGTTATCATATCCAAACGTATTTTTAAAAGAACGTGTTCAGGGACTTTTTACCCCTTTTTAACACAAGATAAATCAGTCAATATATACTGAGAGTAGTAAGCTTCGGCTTGTGGCTCTTTATCCGTATTAAAAAGTTTCCGTTGCACAACTTATGCGAGCTCTGTCTCAACTAAAGTGATTTGACTACAATTTTGTGCCTCGCATTTTTATAATCGCGCAAAGCGGACACGTCAGCTTGGTCTCACACCAAAGTCAGGTATCGTGGCCCTCTCCAGAAACAGCCACGTACTTAGATTTAGTAAAAATGATGAAATTTTATTAATGTTTTGCACCCAACAATTAGATCATCTTTCAGTCTGTGCCGTGAGTAATGCTGCTTTATGCTGTACATGTATGCAACATTTTCCATTCTTGCAACACTTTTTGTTTCATCTAGCATCTCTCGCAAAGCATGATAGTTAGACAAAGTAGTGCGCATGTTCGACACGTCAAAATCCAAGATGGCGTTCACTCTGTACAGTTTTCTGGAAGCATGTCTTTTATTGGTAAATGCTATGGCTGTTTTACACGAAGAACGCTTTTTAGCAAAAAGTAAGTTGATTTAAAATTGACATCTGAAATCCTGTTAATGTCAGGTGTTTTTTTTATGACATTTGAGCGGAAAATATATCGTCATATACTCAATACTGATAATTATAGGCTTTGCTATTTTCTTGCAGTCGGCTGGGGGACTGATCAACTGGCGGGTTTTGGAGAAGAGAAGGGTGCAAAACATCAAATTATTAACCTTATTCACTCAGTTAGAACCGTTATGAGAAGTAAGTACACTTAGCAAGATGTTAATAGTTTAGGTAATTTGTATTGGATTTCATACGGATAGTAACCTAGCCTGAGTGCAGCCGGCCCGCAGAAATATGAAACCCTGATTTAGACCAGCAAGTAGACAGGCTGTGTCTTCAATATTTATATAGCCAAGATTCAAGAAAGAGATTGTCTACATTCTAAATTATTCTGTAGATTATATAAATAAACTGGGTTGTGTATTCCCAGAATACCCCTTGATCACATATTTTATATTGATTACCGTATTTCCTCTATTAAGCCCCCAGCCTCTAATAAGCCCCTCTTCTAATCAGCCCCCAGTCCGAGGCACCAAAAATTAAATAATCCCCCAGCCTCTAATAAGGCCCCCCCCCCTTCTAAATATAAGCCCCCAGTCTGAGGCACCAAATATTAAATAAGCCCCCAGTCTCTAATAAGCCCCCTTTCCTAAGGGTGACATTTTTCCTTGTCAAGAGCCATATATGTTTCAATACACCAAGGTGAGCACTATGCGACAGCTATCACGAATAACGTTCATTTAAATAATAATTGAATGTCGATCATTACGCATTGTTTTAAATTGTCGGCTTGTATTTTGTGGCAATTTTGGATATGTGGTGTGTACCTTATATAAAACTTCAAAGTCAACTCTATTTTAAGCATTGTTTATGAAGACATTCTTTTGTGGCACTGTCAGTGAATAAATATTTTCAAAAATCCTACTGAGTTGGCAACCTAAATCAGTACATGGGTCCCAAAACTACAAAATAAAAATACATTTTTGGCATTATCTGTGGGGAGAGAATGTCCAAGCTCATCTCTGACATTCATTTTGTCTGTCTTTTTATCACTAGTAGTTTGTGATTGACTGTTTTGGTTGTGTTGCCTTGCAGTACCACTGATATTTCTAAACTCTGTGACAATTCTACTTCTGTTACTGATGGGATGATGATGCTGTGAAAGAAGCAAAGACTGGCAATAACAAGATAAATAATTTCAACTTCATAAGTCAGACTAGGAAAAAGAAGAAGAAGAAGAAGAAGAAGAAGAAGAAAAAGAAGAAGAAGAACTAGCTGGAAGATCCATAATTCAAAGCACATTCACTCTATTTATGAAAAGGAGGACACAGTAAAACTGTATATCAACAGAATTAAGAAAGTTAACATAATTTTGAAAGGGTGCATTCTTGTGGGATAATTTTGCATTCTTGCAGGATTTTGCATTGTGAGATTTTGCATTCTTGTGGGATTTTGCATTCTTGTGGGATTTTGCATTCTTGTGGGATTTTCTTATTCTAGAATAGGGATATACAGAATACATTCAGTCCATTCTACTACCTGGAACAGAAATTATAAACCAAATATATTCCAAGTATTCCAGAATAGTAATGGCTCCCAAATGAATACTCATTCTAATGTATTCTGACTATTCTTATTCCAGAAGAGTGGCAAACAAAATTAATGTGCCCTTGGACCCATGACTGCAAAACTATTTGAAAGTTTTGAAAAATTACATAGGGCGAGAGTCATTAAATTATATACATAATGTATATTGACTTCAGTTGTTTTGTCTACATTGAAGCAGCCATCAAGGTTCAGCCAATAATGTGGTACTGCTAATAATGTGGTTATTCTAATGGCTGAGGGAGGAGGGCACCTCAGCCAAGGTTGGCTTGGTAGTGCTACCAAGGCTCTCAAAACTGACCCTGATTAGGACAAAAAGTTGTTGAAATTCCATACTTGTTCATGAATTTCAACCCAAATAACGCGCCTTACTTTGCTAGAAATGTAAATGTTATTCCCTGTTTATGACAAATGTCTCAAAAAGGCCAAATTTGATACCCTGTTTATGACAAGAAGGTCTAAATGGTGCACCCTGAAGGCTTCGTAGTGGTTATTTAACAATTACAATATTCCACTCAAACTTGAAGACACTAATGCAAGAACAATGTAAGTGACTGCCGATAAGTTGTAATTCTCCCTAAAATATTCTTCCTTTCTCTTCATAAACACTTGGGAGAATTTAGGTTTTCATACTAAGTCAGTTACATCATTTTTGCACAAGACTCTTCACTTGTTGAGTATGAGGTAACAGATAGTCAAAGAGGTGCTATAATCATCTCATATCCTACAAATGTAAATGAAATAATTTATTGTTTTATTAAATACAAGTCAAAAATATATTTTTTCTTTTCAATTCTATGTAAGTCTAGTAGTAGGATTTTTTATAAATCGAGTTGACTGTTGTTTTTATACAACAGCTCAGTTTTGTTTTACAAACACCTCGGTGTTTCTTTCATATAAGGTATGACTGATAGTTACGAGGTGACAACCATTGATTATGTGACCAATCAGAATGCTAGAAATTCAATAAAGAGAGTTTATATTTAATAAACATTATTAATAATAATTTATTACTTTTAATTTTAACTACTAACAAGTTTCTGCAGTTCTAAAACTAAAGAGTAACAGGCCAATATGTTGGTGACGATTTCCAGGCATTCATATCTATTTGCATTTTTTGCGTGCTTATATTTACATTTGACTTGGAAGGTCAAGTGACAAAATATCCCAGCCAGGGTGCACTCACATAGAGCACCGCATGCTTATATTTACATTTGGCTTGAAAGGTCTAGTGACAGAATTGTGAATTGTGGGAAACTTGCCTCCAGTAACTGACAATCACACTATGTCTATTCCCAACACGAGAGATGAGTTTTAAAATACACATTAAAAATAATATTTTGAAACAGATTTTTAAACTGAAAAGAATAAGAACATTTGGTTGAGGTCAGTCCCAAAATAAACGTTCTTATATAGAGTGTATGACAAATAATACCTATATACCAATAAATGATATGTTGTTGTCAGAGGGAGAAACAAATACAGTGTTGACGACTCGAGGGAATTGGGAATAGATGTGCTATTCTCTTGTAGGTGTTTACATGAGACTGGGATGAACTCTGACCGGGACCAACTCATGATCAGTTTGGTGTCCATACTCCTTGGAACTTTTTATGCACTAGTCAATGTAACCCCCCCCCCCAAGCCAGGGAAAGCGGGGGCAACGTGAGGGCATTTACCCAATATTCATTAGGTTATTCATCCCCAGTAGGTTATTCGACCCCAGTGGGCGAGGAATTTGCACGTTTTCACGTCCTCGCCCAATGGAGCCGGGGATTCAAGGCTGTTTTTGCAGTGAAATTAGAGCTCCCACGCTTGCACTTATTCTGTGCTTGTTCTTGCATCATTTACACTCACCCTGGCCTACATGTTGCTGGAGTTATCATACTTAAGATACACCTGTATAAACTACATGTTATGTCTGTTTGCACCAGCCTGAGGGCTACACAGTTTCCAGATTTCATGGACTAAATGACAAAGCTACAGTTGTGTATGTAAATTAATTAAGTGCATGGAAAAGTACTTTAGAATATATGATCCATAGAAACTCCATAAAGTCATCAGAATCTTTTTATTACATTCAATTTTCACCAGTTGGCGTTAGAGGGTCCTCGGTAATGGGGGAAAATATGAAAATTTCAAACTGTGTGCAACTTTACAAGGGACTACAAATGACGAAAAGTGGGCCAAGACTTGAGAGTTGTAGGACAAGAACTTAATTTTAAAACAGCCTATAACTTTGAAGTATCGAATAACCTAATATATTGAAACATTCTTAATTTGGCAATCAAAAATGAAAATTTGTAGGCCAGAAAAAATTCATTCATTTGCACCATGTACAAAATGTACAGGAAGACTGCTTTTCACAATTTTCACAAACAAAGGCAATAAAACTGATATTTGCAAATCTTTCTCCTTTTTTCAAAAAATCAGTGTGCTGGTAGGCAAAATCTCGAGCAAGTTTTACAAGGCTTGAAATCCAAGTCCCCGCCTATGCCCAGCCTGTGGGGGGGGGATTACATTGACTGGTGCATTATACAAATGTACGAGACCGGTTCAGAAACCCTCTTCTTTTCTTTCTTTTTTCGTGTAGTGCAAACGGGGCCTTGCTCAAATGCATAGTGCCTGTAAAATTCTGGTTGACAAAATATCATTCTGACCAGACTTGTCGGTGCTAATTGATCTATACCACAAAGTGAGAACACAGACGCGAACAATTATTCATGTCTCGAATTAGCCTCGTTTTCCGGTTAGTCTGGCCCGGTTACTAATTTTTTTAGAATGGCAGACGCTCATGACATCTGCAGCCACGCCTCCAAAAAGTCCTGAGAAACAACTATTATGAACAAGTAGCAAACATTTAAAAACAATGTTTGCACTTTTTATTGAATAATATAATTGTATCAAAATGGCTTTCTCTCTATGTCTGTTTTTTTTTTATGTTTTCCATGTACCATATGTACTCAATTAAACGCAATGGCATTTATTTCATTTTTAGCGTTTCCGATGCAGCGTTTTATATGCAAGGGCAGCATTTATTTCAGGGTGGCATTTATTCTAGGGCAGCATTTATTTGAGGGTGGTTTTATTTCAAAATTATATTTTGTTAAATCACTTACAACAATTATGGTAAATCAATCGAAGAAAACAAACACTTTGCACGACGGCAAAGTTCTCGGCCATAACCACGGAACTGCGCATTGCAAAAATCCTGAAAAGAGAGCCCTATGTAAGAGCTGCAAAGTATGAACACTTTTGTTATGCAGGAAAATAAAGTTCCAAGGATAGTGTAGAGTTCGGAGTTGTACTTGTTATTTTTCCCCTACACTGCTGCCCCTCAATTTCCCAGGATGATCATAACACTCCCACCCCTCTCAGGTCCTGAACAGACTTGTTTTAGACCTGTAAAGTATATTGAGTTACCATGGCCATGTATACACGTAAACACATCTAGGCATTGAAATAATTTAAATGATAGTTCAGTTTATATATTTTTTTGCTTCAAAAATAGCCGATGCAACACTGCTTTTCCCAACTTTGGTTGTATACAGCCCACATGGCATTTGTGAATACGCAATTAAAACTGAAGACAAATTATTTGCCTGTCCAAAAACTCGACACACAATTCTCAAATGTATAATTTATTTTCACTCCAAACATTTTATATATATATACTAATATATATTATATAAATTTTATATAAATAACAGAAAAATATTTGGCTGAAAACTAATTCAATGTATCCCAAGTTCTAATGTTACAGAGTACAACATGATTAACATAATCTTTGTTGCTACTGATAAAAATAAATGCCAATATATTCTTAATAGTATTTATTTTGTCATCATTAATGTTGTGTTCTGATTTTAGTTACAAAAACCAAAAGGAACGAACAGCGATATAATTTAGAAAACAATTTGTAGTTTGTAGCAGATAAGCAGTACTAGTTAATAGACAACTTTACTAGTCTACCATAATTTGTACTAGGGAATGTACAAGCAAACTAGACAGTATCAAAATATTGAAGTTAACAACTTTTGATCAAGACACAATTGTAAAACTTGACAAGTAGTGTGATACTGACAAGATGTTCTTTGTAAATATCTTTGAAAACCCTAAACATGGACTGATTCTAAAGGTTGCCATGCAAGTAAATGAAGAAATACCAAGGGCATACCCTGGCTAGCACAAATAGGACTGCTTTTAAAATATGTTCTCGGGTCTACAATAATTACTGCAATCAAAATGTAGTTTCTGATAACAGGAGCTTTCCAAGTATTACATAATGCCGAGGGCTGAAGTGTAATATTTTCCAAATTCATACTACAATCATGTACACACAGAGGAAAACATTTATGCAGTGTTATGAAGGGGCGAGTGTTTGAAACTGGCCAAAGATGCATATTATGTAATAGTGGGAAGGCCTCAAAGTCATCTATTATAAGTTTACAATGTGCACCCGGTCTGAAAGTAGAAACGTGCACCATCTAAGTAAGCCTAGGTAAATGGTAAGTATACATTTTTTCTCTAAAGTTCTGCAAATGTTTCACTTGCAAACAATACCCTTGCAGCAGCAGCAGCAACAATTAACTCTCTATTAAAGTTATTCTCATTTTTTTCAAATAACAAGTCAGGCTATAAAACACATTACATCAGTAGAAACTTTCCGTGTTTACTATTGGCAGATAGTAGACTATTGCATAGTCTTTAACGCAAACGGTTTTAAGTAAGAACAATTTATTTTGTTTCAGAAATAATCTATTTTTTATCTTAAACTATCATCATTTTTGTGCAAAGAAAACATGGAAATTTTCTACTAAAACAATTATACAACTTGCTTTCATTTTATGTTAGTGGTAAATTATTCACTCGGCTTTGCCTCGCTAATATAAAGCTCTTGTTCATTGTATAACTGTTAAATATAAAATATATAGCTACCTCAAAAAAATAATGTTGTCAGAACAAAAAATCCATAGAGTCTACATTGAACAAAGCTGATAAACTACATCTTTGATGACGTGAAATTTTAAATTAAAATAAATATATTTTACAGTCTGAGCATATTTGCAAATTACCAGTGGTCTTGCATGTAGCATTATATCATGCTACAAGTTACGTTCATAAATTACAATAGAGCTGGACATCCTTCAACAATGTCTTTAAACAAATTAGCTATACATAATTTGACTAAGAACTATCTGGACAAGAAGTGACCTGATACAACATTGCATATCTGCAGATCAACATTTCTCCACACCTAATTAATCTGCAATACTAGCTATCTTTACATTCTTGTTCCTTCTATGTTTCCCATCAAACGATCAACCACTTTTCACACACGTCTGCTTTGCTCTACTGCAGAACAGGTCCCAATGCAAGTGGCACACACTTTAGGAATGAACGCATTATCTCTTGCTTACTCAACAACTGACAACTACTGTCTTCAAAACATCGTAGCTGCTATTATGTGGACCCACTTCAATTATTACCCAAAGTCACTTTGGAAATCTTGTTCCTGTCCAGCTACTATCATGCAGCCATGCACATTCATTCACATTTACAGTGTATCTGGGTGAAGAGAAACGGTGTTCATAAAATATCAATGTTCATCTTCTCTTGGGATGCTCAAACTCTTGCTCAATCCTTGACCACCAGCCATCACAAACCTGTTTTTGTGTCACAACTTGAATGTTTTCGCCACAATTTATAGTCAATTTGACTACTTAATGCAAAGTCTTTTCATGATCTGCAAAAAAAAAATGGATTTATGATTTTTTAAAACAGAATTAACAAGTCACGACACCAACTACAAAATTTGACTTTATCTTTTCAATTTTTGTTTTATTGTAACACATTTCTCTGGGAATGGTAAACCAATTTTTTCTGATATGATTCAAAAACATTGCTACCAGTGTATTATACAAAGATAATACACTTCAATATTAAAATTGATTTCAAAACCTAACTTTGGCAAGTTATACATTTAGTATTATTCATGATGCAAATAAATAACTTTGCTGTTAGATTCAACATACTTTCAACATATCACAAAAGTTTAATTGATCCATTTAATTACCTCTTCATAAACTGTCCATGCCATTGCAGCCATAAGAGTTCTTCTCAAGGTTCGAGGTACAATGCCCCTGAACATTCCTGTAATACCATCTCTCTGCAAAAAAGCAACACCAATATATTAACTATACCTGTCTATTACTGCATCTCTGAAAGTATTGTCAAGAGTGGAATAATTGTTGATTATCAAAACAAACATATCCTCAACTCAAGAGCAGAAATGATTGGTGAAGGGAGGGGGCATCATTTTCAGCATTTGGGGTACCAACAATTTTTGAGGTCAACATATTGTAGCACACATCTTCAAACATAGTGCATTTTGTGTATTACTCTCACTCTTGCTGTTTTCCTTGTAACTGTACAATACATTAACAATTCATGGCCAGACTAACTATTGTAATTTCCATCTAGAGTTGTTGTTTTTTTCTATTAATATAGAAATTTTATTGATATAATACTTTCCTGGCCCAACATATCGTTCAATATTTACTAATTTTTTCCAACTGCATTTGACCAACTGCATGAAAAACTACTATTATCTGTCATCGTGCATTAACAAGAAAATTCCAATGAAAGTGATGGGCAAACAGCCCACTAGGGGAAGAGGCATGATGATTAATATGAAGAGACTCACCTTTACAATAGCAACAACAACATCGGTGTTCCCACTGTACATCATTGGATAAAGTTGTACTCTTGTTTTCACTACATCTGCAGGCTGGGTCACAACCGAAGCCAAACTACCTCCAACAACACCACAGACAAATGTCTGGCCTGGATTTAACTGTTCTGCACCTAGACCTGAAAATGCATACAGTGTATTAGAACTCTACCTCACTTCACTATATTATCATGAAAAGAAAAATGTCTGGAGCAAGCTAAATAATTAATTATAAACTAAGTAGTCACTAAGCCTATGCAAGAAACCAAAAGAATGAATTGGAAACTGAAATAAAATGATAAAAAAAGGCAAATGAAATGGTATACATCTTTCTATAATTATTTGCCTTTTTGGTTTTAGAGATATTAAGAACAAAAACTTTGAAATAATGAGTCTTAGCTCAGAGGGTAACAGGACCTACCCCCTACCCCTAAAATGGGTCCTTAGAAAAATTCATGGGTCTTGGGCTTCTCCCCCCTCCCCCCAAGTTTATCCATTTAATTGGGAGCTATCCCAATGATCCGAGTATTTTCCCTGTCATCTCAAAAACCCACTGCTTTCATTCAGTCTTGAGTCTCTTGTCACCACTAACAAGCACTCCCTACAATGTAGCGACTGACAATTGAGACTTACCAGATTTGACAAATTTCTTTGTCTCTGTGTAGAACATGAGGTAGAGCCCTGAAAATGGCGCATCACGGAGAATGGTTGCAGTAAGCCCACTGTACAGACCTTTACCTCCCTCAGTTTTCCAGATGGAATTTAAGGCACCAAGAACACTGCGATACTGGAATTGACCGCTCTGATGGTGAAAAATTATAAATCAAAACCCCGATGGTAAAAATTATAAAAATAAATAGAACATTTTTAGTACTTGTAATCACAAAAGTTAATAAAATATATTTCTATGTATCAAGAACAGTCTGATTAGTACTGGAATTAGTTTGTTTCAATTTTAACAATATGTATTACTATAAAATGTGAAACTGAATTTCAAATTCAATATGTACCTTGTATTGTGTCTTGACAACTGTACAACATCTAGTCATGATTTACAAGTATCTGAACAAATTATATTTTATAT
>JANUFV010137886.1:0-14591 GCA_024757865.1 Epizoanthus scotinus | reverse complement strand
CATCACATCACATCACATCACATCACATCACATCACATCACATCACATCACATCACATCACATCACATCGCATCACACCACATCACATCACACTACACAACACAACACCACACCACATCACATCACATCGCATCACTGACATCACATCACACCTCACCACACCACATCACATCACATCACATCACACCACACCACACCACATCACATCGCATCGCATCACATCCTATCACATCACATCACATCACAACACATCACATCACATCACACCACATCAAATCACACCACACCACACCACACCACACCACATCACATCACATCACATCACATCATCACTTTCTATTTGACAGATTATATTACATTCAATCCCTTTTGCATCTCATAAAATCAAAATACACCTACATTACAATCATTTATTAAACAAAATAAAAATAACAAAGTAACTGCGATACACAAATTGTACGGACTGTGTGAGATTTTGAAAATCAAATGGGTGGCGATTCTAATAGAAGTTGTGAGACTTATTGAGATTAGGCTTCCTCCGTAATCCAGCAAATCAAGATTCAAACGAAGAGATTGTATTTATTAAGGTAATTTATCGGTGTTCGATAAGGTAGCTCTTGACTGATTTCTTAAAGATTGACATTTTAGGTAAACGTGTTATCTCAGAAGATAAAGCGTTTCATATTTTAGGTTATGGCTTTCAAGTTGTTTTAGTGTTAAATATGGTTTTAAGATAGATTTTGCCATTTTAGTTTGCAATAGGATATGATTTTGACAGAATTTTCTCTTTCTTGACATCATACGATTTGCTATTTTACAGATGTAGACGAGTGTCAACCCAAGATGGCACAGCAACGTAACACAAGTGTATCCCTGGCGGGGTGTGTACACATATGCACCAATACCAATGGCAGTTTCTTCTGTTCGTGCAGACCAGGATTTGCTCTTTTGAGTAATGGGAAAAACTGTACAGGTTGGAACCACTTTACATCGTTAATTAGAACCTTAGTTGTTCAGTTCGATGTAATTTTGGTATCAAAATGATTAATAGCTAAATTATTATCCGTGATCATAAAATATACATGAGAAAATGCAGTGAGCTGTATGGAGCACGAGAGAAGTATCAGAGGATTACAAGCTATAACCGAGAGTTGTAAAGCACAAGAGCCTGAAGTACACGGATACAAGGAACACAAGATACATGTATAAGCAGGAGGTGTAGAGTATCGTTAAGAGTTTCATGAATGATTTCCACGGACTTTCCAGGATATTCAAGTACCAGAGCAATCATGTATTAAACAGTAACAAAACCCTTTAATTCTCATACATGCTCTGCAACTATCTTCGCCTCGAGTTGCACTGACACATTGCCCCCATGTAAGAAAAATCGGCCGTTGGCCGTTTGCACGTGAAAGTAAGCAACTTCGCGTTTGTTGTTTACAGATATGTTTCCTGTATTTTCATAGTAATAATTATTTGTACTTCGTAAAAAAAAAACTTTCAAAGTTCACGTTTGCCGTTTGACGTAAACGTGATGCTAAATCTCTCTAATAATGTAATGCGCAGTTGAAGATATCCACATGGAAAGTGCGCAATATAAATGCAATATCATTACTCTTACCATTGCAGGGGCGTACGCAGCCCATATACTAATTGCCGGCCCGGGCCTGCAAATTGTTTAACACGGAATGAACAATAGGATAGAAACGAAGCTTAACAGTTGCCTTTTTGCCTTTTATTGTGACTTGGTCTGCAAATGATTGAAGGTCTGTGTACACCGCTGCATTGTGAGTTGTTTATCGCCGTTTTGATGAGATGTGTGAATATATATATGACTATTTCCTCTATTATTATATTTGTTGCGTAAGGCTGAAATAAAAGCAAATAAATTCACTTGTAGATATCAATGAGTGTGTGTCTGGGACGGACAAGTGTGATCACATCTGCCATAACACAATCGGGTCGTATGACTGTTCCTGCCAGCCAGGATACGCGCTTAGGAATGACAGCAGAACATGTAGAGGTTGGTTAAAATATTAGAAATATTCAAAGTACATAATTGTTAGCACAGATTAACGATTGCTCACCTGATTGTATCCTGAAAGATTGTTATGTAGTCATTCCGTTTCGAATTCCAGTTCTTAAGCCTGGTTCACACTAGCGACGCAAGCGTAAACGCGGCATAATAAATTTTAAAAACAGGAAAAGACTAACACCTGTGTGGGCTTATTCCATCTCGTTGCACACCAGGTGTTCCTTTGTCTTTTCCTTTATTATTTAAATGTTTTTATGCTTGCGCTTACGCTTGTGTCGCTAGTGTGAACCAGGTTTTAGGGTTCAAGTTTTAGGCCGTGTTTACGCTATTCTATCTACTCTATTGTATTTCGCGGCTTCGTTTACACGAAAAGCAAGTCATCCTAGGGAGGGGGTCATCCTAGGGAGGGGGTCATCCTAGAGAAGGGGTCATCCTAGGGAGGGGGTCATCCTAGGGAGGGGGTCACCCTACTTAGAACGACTATTTTTCATTGTTAGGTTTTTGCGGTCGATATAGCTCAGATTGACCAGGCAAATAAGACATCAGTTGATCTTTTAAACATCAAATTAGCGGCTCGTTTGTCTGAGCTGTCCTTCCTCTATAAAGAGTCACCCTTCTCCATATACACAGGGCCTTAGCCAAGTGTCACAATAACTAGATTGAAAATCATACCATACATATGATGTCTATGATGAGCTTTATTAAATATGTTCTTAAGAGCATTCAGTGATATTGACGAAGTCGAGCTTTCAACGAAATAAGTTTTGTCCTTCAAGGACTTCTGTTACGGATGTTTGTCTTGTTGATGTAACAACAGTACAAAAACTGAAAAAGAAGATATTACCAAATTTTGAAATAACTTAATAATACATATACATATATGTGCATACTTATAAATATTAAATCAGTTATATTTTGTTCTTTGCGATAATTGTTTTTTTCTTTCTACAGCACTACCTTGTCAGGAGAAAATAGTCTCTCCATCTAATGGGATAATGAAATGCTCAGGACTCACAACGAATGATACTTGTACGTTTGCTTGTGATCTTGGATTTGATGGTCACGGCTCTGCGTCAAGAACCTGCCTTGCAACAGCAAAATGGAGTGGTGACAGATTTGTCTGCCAAGGTCTGTATACAGAAACAAGTGACTTCAGCCGTAATTTATATGTTAGATTCTAGGTTCATCTTTGTACAGGCAGGTCTGTTCGTAGCTTGAGTAAGGAGAGTGTGTATCAGTCTATAAGTTATCATTACTGTTTGAGTTTAGTTGGCTCCGTTAGTAACATCATAGACTGATATTCATGAGGTACCATGTTCGATTCCCATCTTGGCCAAGAGTTGTATCTGTACAATGTTGAGCCATTGGTCCCCTAGCAGATGAAGAGCATCTCAGTGGACAGTACTAGCTACTAAGAGCGACCTCCGTATGAGTACAGTTGTTTTTACTAGTATCCTAATACAACTTTATGGCGCCAACAGCAAAGAAATGTCCCTTGCTGACTCCCGCTCTCAACGCTGCTATCCCGTTTGCTTGTAATAAAATGCGGTCATATGGTTCGACGGGGTGTAACTTCCACTGCCTGCCTGGATACTATGGTAACGGAGATCTAAAGGCCACCTGTAATGTGACGGAGAACACGAGAGATGTTGAATGGATAACAGGCAACTATTCCTGTCAAGGTAGGAGGTTATATACTTGTAGCATCAATGACGTCACACCTCAAAACAGATATAAATACACTAAATGCAATGTTTAATAGTATCAAGGTTATGATATTTCCTTCTTGTTGGTGGTGAAACTGTTCGTATATATTAAGTTATTTGTCCATCACATAACATAACAATGATTATGTTGAGCTAACCATAATTCCATAAGATTAAGAAATCTACATGTGCTTTCAGTGGTTCCATCACGTGATATTCAGAGACCGGAATAAGTTGTAAACGTTCCGTTCACGCAGATAGCCATGTCACAACAAAGACATTGCATGGTACAAAAACTGATAGAAAAATTGGATTATAGGAATATTCAATGACTTTTTTCGATATACTACTTAGATTTCAATAACACAAACAATGCAATAAAAATGTTAGAAAAAAACAGAGGAAGGTAGATATGGAATAATAGTGGAATAGCTGTTGTTCTAAAGTTCAATGGGTTTTTATTGCTCACCACAGACCTGTACATGAAAACTTTTAAATTTTCAAATAGAAACTCCTGATGTATCTAATCGTCTTTCCAACTTGTAAAATATTTTGCAGTCATGAAAGCGTGCGAGCCAAGTCCCTGTGCTCATGGAGGAGTGTGTTATGTTGAAGGAAAGACACATTCTAGCTGCGACTGTGCAGGCACTGGTTACAAGGGCAACCTCTGCCAGACAGGCATCATCGACACACCAGATGTTTCTAAGCTGAAACTTGGCCTTCCATCAAAAATTCTTACTTTACAGGCAAGACCTACACGCGCACTCAGAATTATCATCAATGCTGGCGAAAGAGTTACTATTTATCCATCTGCAGACCTTTCCATTAATTACCCAGAAAATAAAGCCAACTTTACAATGCAAGCTACAACTGTTGGCGTTCATCTGATATCCTACAACGTGAGTGGCACTAGCATGAATGATTTTCAAACTCCATCAACGAGTGTTTTTCTTGTTGAACCAGGACCTTCTTCTAGTCTGAATGTATTTCAAAAACTCTCTCTTGTTAACAATGAGTTACCACTTGGAAGATACAGCTTTCACGACAATACCTCATTTGCCTGCAAGTTGACATTTTCATCTACAATGGCCTGGCAGAGGAGGGGAGCACATACTGTCACCACTGGGGTGGTTTATGCCGTTGTAGGTACTAACGCGATTCCTTTGTCACTTATTGGAAGTGATCTTGGAAACCTTACATACGCACAGCGTTATGTTGTTCAAACCTTGCAAAACAAGGCAGATGTAGCAACTGTCGATGGAATTGATTTTATAGAGTACTTGCAATATGATTCGTTTCCAAAATCCTTCATTGGACGTTTCACGAGACTAGCTCCACGTTGGTTCATAATGCAAGTGAAAGCAAATAATTCAGCGTTTAGTACTTACAACACCTTTGCTAGCGTTGGGGTACCTCCTGATTCTACTAAAAGTGGCGTTTGTCATGGTTTCCCATCTCAAGATATTTCCACAACAGCTTTCTTTCTTCCAAAAGTGCCATTTGAAATCGGTATTACCCAAACAACAGCAGATCTTTCAGAAGGTTCACTTTCATGCTTTGCTGTTGATCTGTGCAATTCGGAGCTTTTTCTTGGGCTGTCGAATTCAAGTGCAAGAGCTATTAGGAACATTGCCATATTAAAAGATATGAGACGAAAAGGATGGGACTTTGATATCAAAGGTATTGGTTTATCAGATGGTGGAAGTCTCCGAAATACAATCCAAGGAATAACATGGAACGGTCTTTACACTGTACGCCTCGTCTCTTTCAAGACTCGTATGTGGCTCCGTGGTCATTTTAAAACATCCTCTTCCTCTGCTACCCCGGGAGCTCTTAGTATCACCGTGGACATCGATGGAGACGTAGCAATGAATGTAACATCACTTGACGATGTAAGTAGACAAGCTAGTCCATTTACTGTGCTTCACTCCTGACTTGCAGATATTTAGATCTAGATGACGAAGTCTCACGCAGTAATTCATGCTTTTTAGCACAAAAATGGAGAACAAAGAGTTTAGTTGTTTCTTCAAGTAGAAAAAGGGTTTTTACAATAGTTTTTGGTGTTTCTGACAAGATATATTACAAAATGTAATGAAACTTACGTAGTTGGTCAATTAAAAAAATCATTTCTAGGAGTTATAGATTTCTAGGAGTTATAGACACGATATCTCGGCTGACATAATTTGTAACATGTACCTGAAGAATTGATGCTCTCAGATACATGTGAATAAAAAAGTTTGCTAGAGGCTACTATCCAGATAAGTCTGATATGGATGAGTATGTTCACTTGCGATGCTAGAAAATATCTTTTCTAGTGTAGCGTTACCCATTAGTACTTTCTTTAAATGATGTTCACGATTAGAATGTTACGACTTGGGCGATTGCGGATGAACAAATGCAAAATAATATACCCTTATATAGATATATTTAATTATTGTTTAGAAAAACGTGTGTTATCGTGTTCATTCAAAGATCTGGAAAATTTTCTTGTCAATTACAAAAACAAGTCTGATTTTGTTTTCTCTTCGTTTTGTCATTTCTCTGATATAACCTTTCAGCTCTGATGAAAGTTTTCAAAACCAAACGTACGTTTTTGACTTAAAAGTCATCTTCAACCTTGAAGGTGACATTTAGGTCGAAAACGTTTGGTTTTCAACAAACCTTTAACATTTTAAACTATAACAAAAACTATGTCTAACAAGAATTCTATTTTTAGTCTATTCAATTTTTTCCGTACGTATTTCACTTTTCATGTAGACTCATTGTAACCAGATAACATTATTTTCAGTTATTTAAAGATGGCCTGAGTGAACCACTTTCAGTATCTATTGGAGTGAAGAAAGCAGAATTCAACATCACGGCACAGGCGATGAATCAAGCAATTAACCTGCACTTTACATCATCAAAAGTAGTAGGGCGAGGCGTATTTGGAGGTAAGAAGAGAGAGAAAGTTAAATGTAACATAGTCAGAGTGAATGTTACATTTCACTTAAATCAAGCCAAGAGATGATATCCTGTCATCAATCATACCTTTGTATTATACACGTCTGTTCTCTTAAATACTCCATTTTTGTTTTGGCTGAGGTAATTATTTGAAATATCTTGGACAAGTTGAAAACATCCAAATATCTTAATACGAAAAAGTTCTGATAGTGTCCCCATCAAACAAAATAACCTCAGAAATGTGAAACGCAATAAGACCTCCAAATGGCCCCCACCATTATTGCATCACTGCAACAACTTGTCTCGAAATAATTTGGCCATTGCAGAGGTTGCTACATAGTGTAAACGATTCAATGCAACTTGTCTCTCAAATCCATGTGACTGCATGCTTTAAGGTTGTTGTTGTGAATAAGTGATGACAGGACATTGTGAATATACTAGTATGATCAATTTAGATCTGTGCTAACCAGATTTTTACAGCACTCCATGTTATTACACATTCACCAAGGGCCCTCATATCAGCTTTGTTTAATTGCAGGAAAACATACAATAAATGATTCTTGTAGTGCGCCACCTCAGGGCTTATTCTTTGCACTCGAGGAAACAACCAACCCTTGGAAGGACAGTCCACTTCAAAATACTTTCAGACCTTCTTCAGAAGATCCAGCGTTTTTTGCTATGCAACAGGATGTTTTTGGTGGAAACCAGATTGGCATTTCTAACATCAGGGAACTCCAGGATGAGTTTAAGCTTCTAGAATTTGCATTACCAAACTTTAGGAAGACACTTACTGAAATACTAAGCGCAGTTCCCCCTATGAAGACTGGTATGAGTCGCTGGCTCAAGTTTACTGAAGAATTTAGCAACACATTATCATCAACTGTTAAAAGGTTAAACTCGAATGACACTATCTCTAATATTGGAGCGCTGGAGAGTAATATAAAGCAACTTGAAGAATATCGCCAGTTTGCAGACGGTCTGGCAAGTCTTATAAAGAATCAACTACTATTTTATGGGAAACATTATTTCACTAAACATTTGATAGTGCATATCGAAACATTTCGTCGGGATCTACCAAAGAAACTTACTCTCAATTTTCTCGTTTCTAATGTTACACAAGTACTGAATGGCTTTGGATTTATGATGACCATGGAATATTGTATGAAGCAGCTTTGTCTGGGAGGAATCAATGCTACTGTCAACTATGCTCTACAACAGCGATGTAGCAAGATAGATAGTGTATCATTTGGTTCTCAGGATGAGCTGGCATTTGTTCTTCGAGGCACTTTTAAAAGGGGAACCGTCTTTGGACCTTTTATTGGCATCTCGAAGGGAGACAAAATCACTGTATTCACCAAGCGACAGGAACGCGATAAAGTAACAAAGATTCAAGGTACATTTTCCTTTTTCAAGCTGGAACAGAAAGTCACAATGGATATTTCGAATAATTATTTGACCTTCCGAGCAGAAGGACTCATATTTAACAAATTTGATTTGGTTCTTACTATCAATGCTTCGACTAACGTCCAGAACTGGCAGTCTTTGAAATACACGATTAATGGACAGATGAACAAATCGTCAGCTCTCGTACAACTACTTGGGAGTAGAGTGGAAACATATTCGAAGAAGCTTGTGGCCGAATCTTTAAACAGAATTAACATCTCAATTAATACACTTAACAGAGCTACAGCAAGAAGAAAACGATTGGAATTACTTTTGTCTGGCAGTTCAAGTATGCTTACACAAGCAACCCTTGAAAGAGTCAAAGCAGAAAATAACTTGACTCAAGCGAAAATGAAGTATGCTAGAGCTAAAGCTTCTCTTTATGCAAATATAGGAAACAATTCGATGATTCTGAAGGATTTTGATGATGCTTGTTTACTGATGAGATGCAACTTGACTTGTGCTTCAAATGTGAGTTGTGTGGTTGATGTGATGCAGGAACAGTTTAACACAAGTACGATGACACGTGATTGCCAAACGAAGTACAATACGCTGTACGTGGGGACCATTGTAAACAGGACTGAGCCAGTTACTTATTGTAGGCCCACCTCAGTAAACTATTGTGCGGGAACCTGTGGAAAGAATAGTTCCAGTGTACTTGATGGTATTTCTCTTGGAGCTGTTGCTTCATTTGTTGATGATATTTCAGGCCTTGTTGGTGGTTGCTCATATAGATGCCAAGCAAAATCTGGACAATGCACAATGGTACAGTACAACATGGTGGAAAATATGTTGGATAATGTTCCTAAATTTGTCCAAGAATACGTGTGTTCCGATTTCAGAGAAGAGTTTATAATGAGCAATGAGAATGGCAACAAGCTCATCACTCGCTGCAAACCCAATAGCTGTGTCAAGATTCTAGATCGAAATTGCCTGCAGTCAAAATTTAGGTGCAATCACCTACAAGAGCAGATACTGAAGAGCATTAAAGGAAAGAACAAGACAGTTGTAACAGATTTCCAGTTTATGCAAAAGTATGGAGTAACACTGAACTCTGCCATTCTCGCGGTGGAAACAGCAAAAGCTGCAGAAGAATTCGCTCAAAGGAAATATAATGTTACCAACAAACGCCTTATACAGCTCCAAAAAGCAGAATATTTAGTGAATGTTTCATTACAAAAAGTTAATGATATCGACCAAATCGGAGTGCGACTAGCACAATATCTTAATTTGAACAATGGAACAGGTTTAATAACTATTGATAACATTGCATTCATACTTGAGACTGGAACAGTTCCAGACGCAACATTCCCAGTTCATGTGACTGCGACCACATACAGAGGGTTGCAGAAAACAATTATATTGAAAATGGATTTTACAGAGATTGAATCCTCTCTTACGCTAGCTGCAGAAGAAATTGTTAGTGAGTTTTTCAGTCCGAACGCAGTTTCCAAGAGACTCAAAAGATCTATTACTACGTCTGAGCCATTTGTGAACGTCACAGAGTACACAAAAGGTTTCTCTGATTGTACTTTTGTGACTCGTGTCAACGCCTTCTTCACTGAAATTGTTAACAGTCTGTTGTATGTTATCCAGACCCGTAATGCAACGAGAGAGCGATCAATATTAGATTCTTATGCGTTTAATATTGCACCGGAAGGCTTTGACAGTAATAAGACTCAGCCAGGAAATTACACCAATCCTACAACCACGACAGATCTACCATCCACTCGTGATTTTATTGAAATGGTGAAGAATCTTAGAAACATTCATCTACGGCAGTTAGAGCTGATGCCCTGGAATGACACTGTAGTATCGTGGAGAGCCTTTGCTGAGATTCTTACAAGTGGAAAAGGATTCCAGGAGTGTTTTGGCTTAGAGGATTGTATTGAAGTGTTGACAATCCGGCTGACAGATTTGTATATGTTTCAAGATGACATTTCTGAAGGTGCAGAAATAAAAAGATTTATTCCTAAAATTAAGACCAGGTTAATAGGACTTATTAGAGATACGTTTGGTGTTGATGAAGCAAGAGCAAGAATAGAAAGTTTACTGGCTCTCTTAAACGTTGCTCAAGATAGTTTTGTATTATGTGGAGAGAAGCCCATCATCCGAGATAGTTCGCCCGCCAATATAACTGCTGTAGAAGGTGATAATGTGGTGTTACTGTGTGACTGGCATAGTGACACAACTCCCACAATGCAATGGAAGAAAAATGGAAAAGACGTTCCGAGAGCCACTGGTAAAACTATGGAACTGCTGAACATAAGTAAGAATGATGAAGGGGTGTACCATTGTGAAATCTCTAACAGGAAAGGTCGTACAATATCCAATGTTACAGTTGTTAAAGTAGAGACAACCCCAAGGATAACGAAACAACCAGTTAATGCACAGATTGTGGAAGGAGGAGACCAAACGTTTGTGTTTACCTGTAACGCTACGGGTGATCCTCGGCCAACTTTTCAATGGTTTCTTCTCCGTGAAAACTCTGGAATACCTGAACAACTTACAGGTTATACACAACCACGCCTCTTCAAGCAATTTGGTACTTCTGCTTTGGGTCTGTACTTCTGTGAATCTGCCAATCGTAACGGTGTAGTTCAGAGCGCTAAAGCTCGGCTAACTTTACTGAATGCTACAGTAGCAAGTCCAAAGGTTGCAGCGATCTTGAAGGTGACAATTCAATGCAAAAGAACAGCAGGCAATGCTTGTACTGGAAAAACATTGCCGCAAGGAATTTCTGACAACATTCAGAGAGCCCTTGTAAAGTCTCTTAGCATCTCTTCATCACTCTTCGGTGATTATATTTATCAGCAACAATCTGCAACCATAGCAACTGTCAGTTTTACTCTTACAGTTGACAGGTCGGTGTTTTCTAACTTAATCATTCCTTCATTTGACGACAAAGGAAGAGTAATTGATAGTGAACGTACAAAAATGCTGCAAAAGTTGGTCCGCCTTTACAAAGATATTAAAAGCAATACCTTTGCTGCTAAGCTGAATAATGCGACTATAGTTGGTATCCCAGAAAGCTTTGAGGCCTCACTTCCACAGCCAAGTTGCGATTCAGGACAGCGTCTGCACAATAATTGGATAGTCTGTGGTAAGTTTTCTTTTCTTCAATATTGGTTTTGTTTCCTTATATTAAATATTAATTTAAGGATGCTGTGATACTCCAGGTGCTCCAGTGACGTTTGGGTGTAGAATGATTCCCTTTTTGTATTTCCCATTTCAAATTTAGTATTTAAGATCTAATCGGCAATGCTAGACAATAACCAGGTATTAAAGCTCGCTTTAACCAAACTAGTTTGTCATAGCCAGTAATGTAAGCTTCTTCATCTCTGTTAGCTCAGTTGGTAGAGCATCGGTCTAACATGCGGGAGGTCGTGGGTGCGAACCTTGGCTGGACCAACACTCAGGGTCTTAAAATATTGAACTGAAAAAAAGGTGCTGCTTTTTCTCTAATATCTGCAAACTGCCAACCCCCCGAAATACCAAAATCATGAATTACATACCTGCACACCTCCCTGTCACCTGTTTAATGGAGCACCCCCTCCCCCCCTCCCAGGGTTTCACCACTTGCGCTTCATATTCCTTTCTCTTCCCTTCCAATTACGTCCTTCCTTTACTATTTGTACCTTGAGTGCAAATAGCTCTTCAAGAAGGTCAGAATGGGCTTAACTGAATTGCCTTATATTCTAACTGATTACTGAGAATCGCCTTATATTCTAACTGATTACTGAGAATTGTTAAATGTTTTAGCTGATCACTGAGAATTGAAAGTTTATCGCTAACTGAGAATCCTTTGCAGAGTCATCCAAAACATTTGCTGATTACTGAGACCAGAGTTATCCCCATTCAGACCCTCCTTCAATTTATAATCAGGTATTTTTTTTCTCCTCATTAGTAAACTGTGCTCCTGGCTGGTATGATAACGGTGATAGAAGCTGTGTAAAATGTCTGCGTGGTTCCTATCAACCATTTCAAGGGCAGATAAGGTGTACTCTTTGTCCAGCCGGGTACACCACTGTACAAGATGGGGCGGTGGATAAGAGTCAATGTGTAATGAAAGGTATTTCACAATCAGACTCGGTTGGTTTGGTAATACGGAAGTTGTTATGCTAGTTAGGTTTGGATTGTGGATACTAGTAGCCTTCATAGAGATGATAAAGATGACGTGTTATAGACTATATAATGTACTTCATGTTGTTATGCAAGTTAGGTTTGTCTTGTGGATACTAGTAGATTTTATAGAGATGATAAACATGACGTGTTATAGACTATGTAATGTACTTCATGTTGTTATGCAAGTTAGGTTTGTCTTGTGGATACTAGTAGCCTTCATAGAGATGGTAAAGATGACGTGTTATAGACTATGTAATGTACTTCATGTTGTTATGTTCACAGATTTCTGGCGATGAGAATAACGAATTCGATTGAGTGAATATATTAGTTAGAGTGCTGTGTACCTTCCTATATACTTAATTATTATTCTATGTAGAGCGGTCTTCAAACAACGTTGATGATTAGGTTGTATACGAAGGAGTAATTTATTGCTTGGCAGAGAAAGCTTCTTATGTATTTCGTATTGTTATATGCAGAGAGTTGGAAGAACAGTGATATTGAAAGTGATGGATAAGTGTTTTATTACGTGTAGTTTGCCTGTAGACTGTTTTATATATTTCGATTGCAATTTCAGGTTTTATACAATAAAATCCTAAAAAATTAGAAGTTTATTACGGGTATATCCAAAATAAGTTAACATATAATGATATACAATAGAATGCTAAAGTTTATTTTTAGACACTCATTTTGAGGAGTCGTTTACATATATACACAGGTTCTCCTTTTAGCTACTTGCTTACATGAAGTACATGGTTCAATATTCGAGGGTCTTAGCCAGTCTACTTAATGCGGTTCACAACAAGGGCCGTCTGAGACATATGCAATATTTCAATTTCAGTAAGTCCCACAACCAAAGCAGACACAAGCTCTTCTTCAACCACTCCCATTTCACAACAGAAAACATCACCAACTACACCAGGGAAGGGAGGGATGTCATCGTCGTCATCGTCGTCATCGTCGTCGTCATCGCCGGCAACAGAAGTGACCGGCTCACCGATTACAAAACCAATAAGTCCAACCACGCCATCTCTACAAGAACTTCGGGTAGGTTCCTAGGGTGATGGAGAGAGCGACTGGGTGATGACATGTCGTATGATTTTTGAAATTTGAGCAGTTAATTTAACTGTTCCCAATCCAATTATTGACAACTTAAGTCCAGATTCTTATAGAGAAAGGCAAAATTCACTTCCATATTATATGAAAGAAATACAGTCCCT
Source organism: Epizoanthus scotinus (assembly GCA_024757865.1). Classification (NCBI taxonomy): domain Eukaryota; kingdom Metazoa; phylum Cnidaria; class Anthozoa; order Zoantharia; family Epizoanthidae; genus Epizoanthus; species Epizoanthus scotinus. The sequence continues at coordinate 1,122 of JANUFV010137886.1, read as the reverse complement.
CTCAAAATGTAAGAAAATATTTAAAACCTTGAACTCATGACTAAAATATTCGCCTAACATTTAATATTTTTATTATTATTCAAAGAACTATAACGGTACGTAACGATAATGAAAACGAGGACGATAACGATAGCGATAACGATAGCGACGAAGATCTATATAATTTGAAATACTTTTAAAAACATTTTGATGTATTTGAATTGAGGTTAGTAATATCATAAAGATTATCATTCAGTACTTTCATGGCTTTCATGTAAACCAATTTTATTAATGGAATTAACGAGGTTAATAAAATTCAGTTCAGTTAGATCTCTCTATCTCTACCTACTCCACTCTCGTTCTACTCCATTCCACTTCACTCTACTCCACTCCACTCCACTCCACTCCACTCCATTCCTCTCCACTGCACTCCACTCCACTCCACTTCACTTCATTTCACTCCACTCCACTCCACTCCACTCCATTCCATTCCTCTCCACTGCACTCCACTCCACTGCACTCCACTCCACTTCACTTCACTCCACTTCACTCCACTCCACACCACACCTACTCTATCTATTCTATTCTTCTCTACTCTACTTTCTACTAATATTAAGGAGGTCTTCTCTAATTTAACAATCGTTTGTATCATTCTCTATCATTCCCCATCATTACCCATCATTCTCTATCATTCCCCATCAATGCTTATCATTCTCTATCATTCCCCATCATTGCCCATCATTCTCTATCATTCCCCATCATTCCCCATCATTCCCCATCATTCTCTATCATTCCCCATCATTCTCCATCATTCTCTATCATTCATTCGTTGCTATAATTTTCCACCATCCTCTATCTCTCCTCATTATTTCCTATGGCTTATTTTCTTATTGCTATCATTCCCCACATGGCCTATTCGTGTTTTAGCTTTCCTGCAGTGGAGAAGGCTTAACGTTGGAAGATGGTGGAAAGGAAGTGACAAGCTTGGTGTTGAAACAACTGAGCAATATCACTAAGGTAGGTTACCCATCACTAAGGTAGGTTACCCATCACTAAGGTAGGTTACCCATCACTAAGGTAGGTTACCCATCACTAAGGTAGGCTACTCATCACTAAGGTAGGTTACCCATCACTAAGGTAGGT
>JANUFV010137775.1:0-14591 GCA_024757865.1 Epizoanthus scotinus | reverse complement strand
CACCTTATAGTCTATTAAAAAATGTTTCGGAACAAGCAGACAGTAACTGAGAAATACAATAAAACTAACATGTATACCATGACATGTCGCTGTTAAAATGTATTTTAAAAGAACAGTTGGAGTGAATTTTGTGATAGGAATATATTAGTATCTCATTCTATCGTATGATTACAGTTTTTTCCAAACTCCACTTGCAAATAAGCCTGGGAAGGGGCTTATATCTTGGGGGGGGGGGGGTGCTTATAACTGGAATATTATTTTTGTTAGCAATTAGATGGGCTTATATATATACTGGGGAGGGCTTTAATGTGGGATTTTACGGTATTCTACTAATGCAAGTTTGTCTTGTTTGACAAAAATTGGCAGCGAAATGGGATGCCATTTTGTCTCGTTTATGCACGAATGCCCCCAAGGTGAATATCACTGGATATCCGTATCCTGATTAACCATGTGAAAAGCACTATTCCCTGGCTTGGTACATATACTAAAGAACATTTATTTCATTGACAGTAATTCACTGTATGTATTTTAGCATTTATATACCCCAGCTAGTACACCTATCTGGTTGAGCCCTGTTAAATTGCAAGCCTACAAACCCATTTGACATATGGTCCCAGAGCTTTCTCAATCTCTCTGCTTGGAACTCACTACCACTGTATCTCAAATCTCTCTCACATTAACAGTTTTAAGTGCCAGTTGAAAACTTATCTTTTTAAACTTTAATAAACATGAATGTAATTAGGGTTTTCCCAACTTTTCACTATTATAAAAGGAGCAGTTTCACGCCATAGCATGTGCATATATGCTAGTACTGTTTCCTAAATCCAACAAAAATGTCATTAAAAGCTAAAAATAATTACTGATAAAATTATGAGTGACCCGAATATATGAAGACAGTATAAATGTATTAAAATTATTATTGTGAATGCCAATCAAATAGATGTGCAGTTCCTGGAACTTAGCACAGCATGCCTGGTGAGCTAAATTTACATGAATTTGCATTTGTATCGTTCTTTGCTGTGTTATTATTGCAAACTAATCACAAGGCTATGGTTACAAGTCACCAGGAGTACTAGCTAGGTGCTTTGTCTGTTCCACGTTCGTGACAATTTCTGGTACATTATTTTGTCAAACACAATCTTCGATGGCACATTGCCACTATTGATATATATCTTTCAGATAGTGCACATGAATTGTGATTGGTCAAATCAATAACTTGTTTCCAAAAACAAATACTCATGTTTCCTCTTCATTTATATCAATATAAATCAAAGCATTGAAAACCTTTCCCCAACTAGTTTGGATTTAAAGATTATTTTCGAGTAAACATACTCCAATTGATCACAAACCATTTATACTTGATTTAATTACCGTACTCACTACGCAGCTTGCATATTCAGCTACCTGCAGGTAGTGAATATTGTATTCTTTGTTAATTAAAAAAAATATGGTGACAATGGCATTTTCTATGGAACACAAGTTTTTGCGTACCTTTGGGAAGAACACCACAGGTAGACAAAAACGTGTGTAGTCAAAAACTGTTTATACTAAATAATGGACCAACGTACTGCAGCACTACAAAGCTTAATTCCAGCTGGTTCTAGCAGAATCATTTAAGAACAAAATTTGATTAATAGAGTTGGGTTATGTGACTCATGCAAATGATTTCAACCAATCAGGGTGCATCTCTAACTGGCCTGGTTCTGAAAACACTAAGCAGTGCAGACTATGGCTCTAAGTTACCATGGATACTGTAGAAACTTAATTCCTCACATAAACATTGCAGTGGCCACACCATGTTGTGATAGTGGTGAAAGTAGTATTTATAGGTTGTAAAATTTGCTATTTAAAATAACCTAAAAGGAATTTAGGACAATTCAAGTTGTATAAGATGGCAAAAGCAGTGTCTGCAATATTCACATACATTCAACCATAACTGTAAGGACTGTTTAATATAAAGCTCGGCAAAGCCGTACAAAGCTGCTTAATGCTCTATGGTAAATGAACTGTGCCCATCCACATCCCATTGTTTTACATGCAGACCTGGATGGCTTTATTGGTTATTCATTCACATGCGTTTCAAAACATTTTGTGTCAGTTTGTGCCCGGTCAAGGCCAGCAAACAAAGGATACGGTGAACAAAAACAACAAAGAACTCACCAAGATTTAGAACCAGTTCTTTGCATGCAGCAACTGTGATTCAACCATTGAAGCAGCACACCACTCAAATCACAGTGGAATATTATGATTACTAAAGTTTGCAAATTAAACCTTAAGGAATTATAGTTTCCATCTGATTTATAGCTTTCTGATTTTTATCAAACAAATGAATAAACTATAATTCCTTTTAAATACATCAAACAGGAGTTTCGAACTATCTTAAGATATATAAATCTCTTATGTTCTTTGTATTATGTGGCTCTAGAAAATATTCATCCTCCCATAATGGACAGTTTTGGTTTGAACCCACCACCTCTCAGGAATTTCCAGTTCAGGCCCAGATTTTCATTGAAATTTTGAATAAAATTCTGAGACTTCCTCCTCCTTGGAATTTCCACTCACCCTCCTTTGGAGAGTATGAATAATATTTACTGGAACAACACATTGTAAATGTTTGATTTTGTTATATATCCTGATCATGATGCCTTGACACTGATTCAGATTTAAATAAAGATATTCCAATGTTTCTTTAACAAAATTATGAAAGACATCACAAAATTAATATAAAAATAATAACTAGAAAAGGAAATGCACTATTACAATAATTAAAAATGCTATTGTCATTCAATTAAAATTTGTAAACGTTTTGATTGGTTTAGCAACCGATATATCACCTGCAAAATAATAACTGCTTCCAAATAATAATTGTTTTACTGCAAACAATATTGTTCCTGTGCACAGTGCTGAAAAATTTAAGCAAATCGAGGCTTTCTTTCTTTTTATACAGAAGCTTAAAAACAATGTCAGTGTGCACTTCAAATGTCAATTGAAGTTCTCATTAACAACCTCAAAAATAATTAAATAATAAAACAAATTTGGACATGGTTTAACAAAATATCACGATTTTGTCAGAGTCTTGCAGATCAAATAACCATTTAATTGCTAACGCCACTGGTAAATCAGGATAAATATGAGTGCAAACACCATTATATTATTAGTAATTCTATTCAATGATGCACTTGTAACTACAGTATTTAAGATTACACTGACCACGATTGACCACTGGTTGCTTGGGTGGCAAGATAACGGGATTCAAATAGCTGGGTGGTCCACTTCACAAGTACACAAGTCTGCTATCAAGATAGGTTTATGTTTATCAAATAGTCTACACTAACTTAAGACAATAATTTGTAATCTAGTATTACAAATTGGTAAATAAGTTATTAATAAAGTTAGGAAACATCCAATTTATGACGACAGACTTCCATTTTCTCATAAAAATATCTCCTGATCACTCAAACTTAGGTAGTATTATCAGCAGTGACATTTAAATGTGGATATATTTTCAACACCAGGCTATGTTGTGTTTTCCAATCTACCACTGCTTATAAACTCGCAAGACAACTGGAAAAGTACTGTCACATGATCAGCGTACTGTGACAGGCACACCAGGGCATTATACAACATCTTCCCCCATTAAAAGTAGACTTAATGTTCTTGAATGTAGAAAACAAACAACTGATCAACTACACGAAAGTGCATCAAAGTGTTTAAAGATCATTATATGTGAGCATGGTTAGCGCAGTCGGTAAGACCTCTGACTCCCAACCAGAAGGTCCCGGGTTCAACTCCCAGCCATCCCCAGGGTTGAATTTGTGCAACCTTCTTTCGCCACACCGTCCGTCGACAGGGACGTTTTAAAAGCTATTGGTCTAGTCTCTCGACATTCTATCAGGGGACTTTAAATAACCCACACACTTGTCAATAAGAGTAGGGTAGTGATCCCTGTTTCGTGGTCTGTATCTAAATTGTAATTGGCAGCCATTGGCGCCATATATATCATTGTAAATCACATCGAAACATTACGTGGGATGCGCTATATAAGCACTGATATTATTATTATTATTATGTTGTTCACACAATTCAAGGGCTAGGCACCAAATTAACAAGAAAATTTCAACATTTTCTTACTCAGTTTGAATTCAGGAAATTTAACTCATTCTTTTGTCCGATGTATACTATTGCGAGGGTACTGGTGCTTATATAGATATGGAGCAGGTCAAATGATCTGTACCCTACATATACTAGGGTAATACGTGCAGTTGACACATCACAGCCTAATGTTCATTAACACAAAACTCACTGCACATTAATTTATGCCAATAAATTTGGGCCATTATGTGAATAATTAAATGTATATCCAGACTTAACAGTTAATACTTTTCTGTTATATTTTGCTATTTTAACATATTGTGGAAATAGATTTAGGCCAAGAAAAATGTTGCATGTCGGCATATTTGGTACGAGAAATGTAGTGGATCTGAAGATCTATGAAGTCCTTCCACTGACTAGCAGTATTATTCTTGATAGCTGTACAGAATATAATATTTAGCTGTTCAAGGGGACTGACCAATTTTCACTTGTCCCAGAATGGAATTACGGTATTGTTGAAAGCCAAAAATATTGTAAAATCACAAGAATAGTAAACTTACATTTTGCCAATAAGAAATCTAAGGAAGATTAGTTGTTGCCAAAACGTTAACTATTTCTATGCTGAAATGGCATCTGTAAACAAAAGATTGCCTCATTCACTTTGGTATTTAATACCACTCTTGGTAAGAAAACAACTCTTTTCAATGTTGAAGCAATAATGGACTTTAGCTTGACTACCACAAAATAATATCTTGATTTGTCAGTGTGCTGCTGTTCCGTTATTTGCATCTGCTATTGTCGGGCTGGCCTGCGCCTCTATAAAACAAACACATCATTGGCCCAACAAACAATAGACAAATGCCCCAAACAATAACCTACTGGTAACCACAATGAGTGACACAGCATATGGGGACCTGGATGAAAATATAGCTTTCGAACTGGTACAAGATTACTAGCTTACAACCAATAAATCATGAAATTTTGTTCAACCTTGTCTAATAATTGCAAACTACCAGTGTCATTATACCAAAGAGTTGATTATTTTAGACAAATGTGAACAATATAGTTGTTAGGTGAGTTTATTTAGTAAAACTAATATTAATAATAATAATTATTATTTAATAAAAGAAGTTTGAAACAGTTATTTTATTAAATTTAAAATTTGATTGTATAATATGAACAAAAATAGCTTTTAGAACATGAAACAGGACTAGCAATAAATGGAATGCTACTAGTTTTGCAAATCACAATGTTATCTCGGTGTTTTGCAATAAGAATTTGAGTTTCTCTAATGAGACAATAACAAAAAGTATAAAGTATGTCTAGAGTGAAAAATGTTAAAGCTTACCACATCAATGTTCATTTAATTGAACAAAATCTTAATGTTTGATTTAATTGAATCAGCCAATAACAATAACACTCGTAAACATCACCAGGCTTAAGTTCTGACAAATATGAACACCTGAAACTAGTATTGCTTGATGTAAGAGCACTATATCCTGTGCATACTTTACGCCAGCATTGTGTCTTATAGGAAGTCAGCACAATGGTGTCTTGACCAGTTTATCCTGCCAAACAGACAGTCATGCAACTTTCTAGACACTATACAAAGGAACAAATATTTTAAAAACAGAAAAAAGGCTTTTTCTTTCATGGAGCTGACTTGTCAGTCAAACTGGCACTGGACCAATCCTATACACAGTGGATTTAATAATGACCTTGCATCAGGGGATGTCAAGCTTCATTTAACTTATGGTTACTTCTGAATGGAGGATAATTAAAGATAAATCTCCACAGAAGGGATACAGACAAAATGTACTTTGTGTCACGACATACTGATAAGATATTGGGATTAGAGCTTGATCAACACTCTCAAATTTAACCTTTGAAGTGTCAAAACTTCCTTCAAGAAATATACAAGTCTCTGGTGATCAGGAAATACAGAAACAACATTTAACAACAATAGGAACTTGAGCCATTCAGAGAAAACTGATGTCAACTTGGGTTAATTAAATTTTTTGTTTACTGTACTTTTGATTCTGCCTAATTAATTTTCAAAATATCTTTAGAATTAAATTATGGTGGACTACCGGTATGTTACTTCGCTGAGTAGACCAAACTATATGTCGATCACTGGCGACTGTAATCAATTCACATATAATCTACATCAAGTAGGTAAAGGTTAGGTAGTTCCAATATTTCTGTTATAAAAAGAAGGCCTGATAAAAAATCTACAGTGTGCAAGGGTCAGGTACTGAAATCATTATTCAACCTAATCAAACCACATCTTAATGACAGCCTAATGACAATTCTATCTTAAGCCAAACAGGATGAACCACTGTCATGCTATAGGCATAGCCAGTATTGTCTCTCAGAAATGTCTAAACACCTTTATTACTACAGACTGCAAGGATCTCTTCTTTTTTCTAATCCATGGAGAACTCGGTCTATTACTAGCCTATGCCCCTAATATAACTGTACAACTAGCTTAAAAAATCTATAGCAATATTAATAATCGATCACCCGACTCTTCATTTTTTAATTATTTCTTACAATGAAGAGTCGAAAATGTCCATATTATAAACCTTGAAAGTGTTGATAATTTGAGTCATTTTATAAACGTGTCAAACTGCAGGACAGTGTGCGATACCCCAAAACTTACGATACCCCCAAACTAGGGGTAGGTGGGGAAAATTGACAAACTTTGCCTAAAAGTATCCCCCAGGGCCAACTATCCCCTGGGCCTACTAAAAACAAGCACAAAACACATGAACAGTGCTGGGAAGTGATTTTAATACTACTACTGTAATTTATCCACAAGCTGAGACAGTGGCACAGGGGCATATCTTGCTGATTACTGAAGCCCGGAATATTTTTAATACCAAACACAAAGAGACCCTTGACCACTCTGGCTCATGTCAGATATAACAGATCTTTCAAAACACACGAGTTATTTGGTTAACTTTATAAAAACTCCTGATTTCAATCTCTGATAAAATATATTTGTTCCGAAATGATCTCGAAGCGCCATTGACTAGCTGACAAAACTGATGTATGGTTGTCTATCACGGCATATCAACTAGGCTCCTTAAAAATTCGGCCAGCCCTTTCTTTTGTCTGCATCATCAAGCAAATGTCAGAAATGTTCTTTGCGAGTTGACTCACCCCAAACAAACCGACCATTACAAACGATAAGCAAGAAGTCAATGTCTAAACAATAACAGCACACTGAACAAAGGATGTAATAACAACATCAAGCACAGACCACCAGAAAACCAGGTTTTAGACCCCGGGAATTTAGCGATTGGTTCAGGAGCCAGATCCAAGCAGAAGCATCAAACCTCCCCCACTACTCTGCCGCGTAATTAACCCCCTCGCTCCCTTTGTCTGTGACTTCTAATCGCTCAGCTTGTTTGAATGAAGCAGTCGTGATTAGTAAAGGAAATATATTCCATCAATACGCACATTGTATCGAACATCCAACACAATACAGTCTCTATTCACAGCAGGTTCTGCTTCACTAGTTGCCAATAAACTCCAAGTAAATAAAGCTGAAGGATTTCGAATATCGTGCTCACATCAGGATTGATTCAACTACGCACATCGCATCTTAGTGCACCATTCAAAATCAGCTTCGTGATGAGAGACGCCAGCCAATCTCAACTGGCCCGATGTCCCTTGTGCTCAAATCCTAAGTCAATATCGTTTGCACTTCAACCGTACTCATTCATTGCTATTTCATAAAAATCTATAAAAACCCAATAATCAACTGAACAACTTCCTGCATACATGGCAACGTGGATTTACAAATAAATGAATGAAAACCGAAACTTGTAAATCATTAGCAGGCAAAACTGTAACCAACACACGCTGCTCGCCACTCAAGTGATCGCGAACGCACTGCGGCGAAACCAGCTAAATTGCAACAGATAGAAACCGCTCATAAGCTGGAAATTACAAAAGAGCACAAAACATTCTTTGATTACGAAATAAACAACTTACCTTTTGGGCACGAGCACGATCTTGGCCGTTTCCTGTTTTTTCTACTCCGTTTTCTTTGTCGAGTTGGTCTAGTTGGCTTGACGGTGTAATCCGTGCTACGCCGATTCAGTCGACCGGTCGTTCGTATGCCATTCTGCATTGAATCAAATTTAAATCCCTTTTAGTTGATGGTTAATTTCTCGTATCACAAATCAGCGTCACCACTAGAAAACCGACACATCCACAACAGATATCACAGTGAAACGAAGTTTTAGATCTGCGATGCTATATCGCGGTAAAACTCCGCTTCGATAACTGCCCCATAATTTCATCTCAACTTACAACTCTGGCTGATTTCCGTACCTCAGTTAAAACTGTTAGTATTTCACTTTCTTCACTCGGTCTGACCGTTGCGTTGAAGTTTCTCCACGCTTTTGACGAGTTTGAATCGGCGACAGTTCCGTTTGAGTCGAGTAGTTCGTTCGTGAAATGAAGCCGCCGCATTGAGCTCGTAGGAGTTCTATCTCGACATCTATCGTTCAATTTGCTCAACTCTCTGAATACCATCACAAACAGTACAATGAATACAATATTGCAAATGAGCGAGAACAGCGAAATGTAAATCCAACAGATTCTCCTTCTACTCGATGTACCGCACAAACACTTTGACTTTGATTTCCTGCATTCGAGATTCTCCTCTTCACTGCATTTGGTTGGTTCGTTTTCCCCCGATTGCTTTTCCATAATGTCTCAACGCATAACACCACGTGTTATCACCGAATTGTTGAACATCCAGGCTACAAGCGCTACGGGATTGTACGAGCTTTCCATGCGCCCCTTGACAAAAATAAATTCCCGACAGCTTGTACTCCAGTAGAACTGATTTGTACGGGTGAACACTATACCCACTCAGGGTACCACCAGTCAAAACGCTCTAAGTACTAAAACGCGCCAAAATACTCCCGAAAACAATTGATTGTGGCCATGTCAATCTTCGCGGAAAGGTTCAGCACGTGTGATCGGACCAAAACAAGTCAGTATGACAACATGGAATTATCCAGCCAATCAGCGCCTCCGTACACAGATAAGGATCTGTTATAAATAACCGCTGATTGGTCGAGAACAATGGGCATGCTACTCTTCACACCTTCCGACCAATGGCATTGTCTCAAGTGTGGACTCACTGTGGAGTCAAAAAACACTTAAACGGTTTATTTAATTGTTCGTTTGTCATTCAAATAGCCTCTTTGTCAAGGTTGCATTGCTTCATTGCTTCCCGCCGTGGAGCACTGACTGAAGGCAGGGAACACAGCCCTGAAGACCACTGAAGTCGCCCAAGAAATTCTGTATCCACCCAACAAGATTTATTCACGCACTGTCAAAGCTCTGCATTATCGAGTTTTCGGTGGCAGACAGCACAAAATGCATGCGAATTCGCCTGCAATTTGGCCGACTGCCATGTTTGCGACCGAGCACATGGAATACATTATCGATGATCTCAGTCAATCATTGATCCATGATCAGGTGACGAAGAGCTGTGTAGCGTGACATTGTTTAGCAACGAGTGGGGCGCCTGACTGCTAGTACGACATGACGGTGAAGCTTGGAATCTGGGCAGGGTTGGGTACTTTTGCGACGCGTACTTCTCGATTTTCTTCTGTGAACGCGCTTGCTATAAACTTATATCAACTACGTCCAAACGCCCAGGTTCACAAGGGCATCGGGCTCAAAGTAAACATTTTAAACAACGCCAGATAAACAGGAAATTGTTAATCAAGTCTTTCAAAAGAAACTCGCAAATGACTCGGTCATACGAACTTTTAAAGGCATTTATTTGCTAAGCGCATTCCAGAGGCGTTTGGTGGCTCGCACCGTGCAAACACAAGCGTGGTGCCCTGAGAACATCGCCCCGCTGGCAATCGCGACATGAGCCCAGCTTTGACACTTCCGTTCAGCACTTGGGAACGGAAGTTTACCTAACCAAAGCTTGCTAGTCGAGATGAACATTGCTTCATATTTCGTGGGCGTATGGGAGGTGCGTGCAGACGAAAGGAACGGGTTGGGTCTTAGATGCGTGAATACGAGGAAACTGGAGGAGGACATTTGATTAACTTGCGGTTGCCAGCAATCAGTATCCGATCAAATCATCCTTTTAATATCTGCTGGGTGGTGAAGACGCGTAAACTAAAACATGAATGCAACAAATTAATGACGTAGGGACGATGGAGACATTTCTCAAGTGCTTTAGCAGCCACAGAACACCTTTCATAAATTAACAGTTCCAAAGTGAGCATAGAACGACCATGACTAACGGAGTCGACTAGATAGCATGATTTGCTTCGGGATATATCTATGCAGACTGAAGTTAATTATTTTGACGTTGCCAAGTGCTCATTGACAAAGTGCTTCACTGAGATATATGGCACACAAAAGCTAACGTCAGAGCAACCACAATATCCGGGAATTGCATGATCGAGCAGAAGGGCACTTTTATTAAAAAAAACGTAAGCCGCCGATGGATTAGTGGTAGAAAGCGCATTGACTCATTATATTCTTACGGGGAAAAATCATTTAAGCCCGACACCAGAAGATCAGAAGACGTGTCCACAGATGGCACAAAAATGACACAAAATGGTTGTCTAGCCAAGCGATTCCATGCTCAGGAATGCGGATGATTTTGACCAGCCTGTGAAGAAAACGTTTCTCTAACGCAACTCGCAGTGAACGTTTAGATGACAATGCAATCGCGTGGGAAGTACAGGTTTACAATGTAAATTCTATCTTAAGAAAAAAAAATACACAAAGCCCTGTAAAGCCACACTCGGGGGTTCAAATTTGAAACAGTTGAAAGAGTGGCTTTGGTTTGCATGTTTACTCTCGTTAAATCTATTGAAATGAAGATAATTTGATATGCAGATTGTTGACTCAGTTTTTCCGTCATTCTTAACACGGATTGGATTCGCAAAATTCAGTGTTCCGACTGATATTAAATGAAATTGCTTTATATCGTGTATTTGTTTCCTAACAATAGTATGCAATCGATTCTAATCACATTTCTTCGAATACTTCTAAAATTTCCGGATGTCTATGTATATACACATATGTTGCTCGCAATTGTTTATTGTCTTTTCGATTTTAGACTAAGTTCCAAAAACAGAGAAAGCAATATTGAGGAAACTTTCGATTTGAAAAAAAGTAATAACACATGTCATCTTACTAATGTTATGGAACTTTCGAAGATCCATGTTTAGTACCAAATGAAACTTCTTTTGCTGAGTCAATATCAACCCTGGGAAAACAAAGACAACGGAAGACAATAGCTGTAGGCTATTGCACTGATTTCTCCCTATAAAAGAACTCAAGAAGGTAAATTTTGCCATCCGAAATATTATAAATTATTAAGAGCTGTCAGCGATCGGCCTAACAGTATTTTCTTGTATAGGCTTCTGAAACCTAAAGAGTATTCCCTTGAAACGTTTCCATATCCGTACCCCAGAATTTTAACAATCTAGAATGTTTACATTTGATTACAATTTGTAGCATTATTTTGGTATTTTTAGCTGCAAAGAACGTCTGAGCGATTCATGTTGAGAAGGTAAACTGATCTTATTTTTCATAGCATGGGAAGCTTTTTGAGCTGAAGTATTCAATTGTTTTATCAGCTTGCTTTTTATAGCACAGAGCTATGACCTCACGTAGGTATAACTCAGCTCAGAGAGTTAAGCTGACACTCCATGGCAAATGTGAGCGCGTCATGCCTACAGCACCCATTTTCACAGTTCAGCATGTGAAGCAATAGACTTTAGTAAATTGTAGTCAGACAACTGTGAAATTTTACTGACTTGTTATTTCAATGAAAAAATGATGCAACCGACCTATTTAGATCTTACTCTGTTTATGAAGTCAGTGATAAGAAGAGAGGGGTGGCTTCCATCTATTGTCCCCTCGAAATATGGCCGCCCACATTCACCAAATATGTAAAAGATAGTTCTATTTTAGAGTACTTTTGTTAAATATTTTTAACTGCACTGCCACTGATTTAGTAAGAATAAGCTGTCAATATCTTTTAATCGCCTTTGGCTCGTAATATCAGAAGCTGACATATCGCCAGTGAGTTTGTTTTTGAATAACGAAAGGGATGCTACAGACGGATGCTTTTTAAAAAGTCAGTTTTCTATAACGGTAGTGGGGTACTGCAACATCTTGTAGAAAAGCGAGCGTGAGGAGAAGCATGGGCTTAAGGCCATGCCGTGCCATGCGCAAATGCGTCTGTTACTTGGAGTCCAAATCACAAATGGTTGGTGAGTCAGTAGGTGTGTCAAATATTTGACACTTTCTGAACCAATCATTTTGCTATGTGTATTTACAAAACCCATTTCATTTCATAATATTTTTCTGCTCTCAATCAAAGTTCAGTTCTACGCAAGTGAAGAACTTTTATCAACTTGAAAGGAACACAATTCCCTTGGGTGCACAAAACTGGCTGGCATATCCTTCAAAATGGCATTTATAATAGGCTGACGCGGAGTTGGTCCTAGCCGTTGTCTTTGGCACTAGAGTGCCTGGTAAGGGTGATCAAATTATCTTGCAAAAATGCCGAAAGGCACCAAGACGCGGGAGACAATGCAAAATTATTGGATGAAACCCAGGAAAATGTTGTGATTTGTCATTCAGTGGCCAGCAATCGATGCAAGGCATTATTCAACAGTTTCGATTCACTTCAGGTAGCACGTCTAATAAAGTATCATTTTCAAACTTGTCAACACGGCGCATGAGCACAATAATATTGCCGTAGAATATATATGAACAACTACTACTTACAAGCAATTATTTGCAGGTAACATATTGACTGCTCAACCAATCAAAACAAGGAAAATGCATGATAAACACGTTTATTTGTCCAGTCTTGAGTCAATCGTATCTCCTGACGGCTTCTACTGACGTATCTCCTGACGCAAGAAGCTGCAACAACAACAACCTACTCGGCACCGATCGAACCAATAACCAAAACCATTACACAAAATCTAACCATGCATGTAAAAAAGGAGTTTGTTTGTGACCTGTCGCAATACTACATGTATACTAGTGCTATTGAAGCCCTCTAAAGCTAGAGCGAGGCAGCTCTAGAGCCCTGAACATGGGCCCCAAACTTTGCTTGTCGTGGAGCACATAAACCTTTTTTCAGCCCCTTGAGCCCAATATTTTTGTACCTGACCATGTAGACCCAAATCCCTTAGTGTTAGAGGTCTTAGATAGAGGACCTAACTATCACTTCAACAATTACAACATGACACGTAACCATCTGGAACTGTTTTCTGACTGATTAAAATAATGTAGCTGCTCCAACCCGCCGCCGGACATCTTAACACAAAACCTAACAATCTAAAGACAAAATAGTTGTTCTGTCACTAATCACACTATATTCAAACCATTACCCGACACCTTGACACAAAACCTAACCATCTGATTCCGAAGACAACGAAGTTTTTTCGGTCTCTGATCACAACTGAATAAAAGGGAGCTGTTTTGTGACCGATCATAATAAGATACATTAGTCGAATAGAGCTTGTCAGTATATTGAAAGGAGTATCTGTGACATGCATTCCTAGGAACAAATATGGACACCTCCATAATACGGGTTAGGTCTCGGTAAACAGTTCACTCATTTGCTTTTTTAAACGGACACTTCGCTAGGCCCTGGCAAAGTGCTCATTCATTTGCTTAAAATAAAGCCTCCATAATACAGCCATCTTTTTAATGCGGACAATTGTTTCAGTTCCGGCAATGTGATCACTCATTTGCTTAAAATAAAACTCTATATAAATACGGACAACGGACAAGAAACACTTCAGTTCGAAACCTTCAATTTGTTTTTGACGTAATAATGACGTCAAGAGACATTCATGACACATGTTATGGTACTATATTGCTTTTATCTAACATGTACTAACACCATAATCTAGTATCATGCTTAACAATCCTTCAATATTTCATTCCATTCTGTTTAATATCAAAAATAAGGAAACTGTTACGTCTGTTACGATTTGCGAGACTTGAGGCATTTTAAGACGACTTATGCAAAATTCGCCATTTCTCAGAACGATTAATATACTTCGTGGATGAAATGAAAACAGTTCATGAACTCGATAGTTAGTGTTTTATAATTAATATATCAAACACCAGATCGAAGAGTGTCTCATCAAATATCAAAGACATCAAACATCGAAAACAGAGTTGGAAAAAAGGACATAAAGCGGAGTTATTTTTTAACTCAAGTTCGAGGTATTTTATATGTGATGAAACGCTATTTGTATAGTTGATACAGATTCTGATTTCTGGTCGAGAATTAACGTATGTAGAACACGGCAGTCTATAATATGAACCCCTCGTTAGTAAGGCCACTAGAACCTTTTCCGCAATTTAAGATCCCGCTCTCAATGGCTTCTTACAGTCCCCAAGTCAGCTTCTGCTACCTATGGGGACCGCGCTTTCTCAATAGCCGCTCCTCGACTCTGGAA
>JANUFV010137664.1:4574-14598 GCA_024757865.1 Epizoanthus scotinus | reverse complement strand
ACTAATCCAAACTCGCTAAGTGGCAGATAAATGAGACGGAGCTGGAGAGAACGGGGAGGGGGCATTTCAAAATAGTACAGTTACCTTATGAGAAATCCACACAGATCATAGATAGATATGTCGTTTTGTTAGTATAAGCACAGCCTTTACACTATTTCGCAATGGTTAGTACACAAATTAACATTGTCATGAAGACTACATGCGAGAAACTCAAGTCAGAGCACCTTTAGTGCGTATGATCTGTCTGGATTTTACAAAAGGTTGTTTCCAAGTGGCAGAAAAGTCGAAGAAAAGCGAGAAAATAGACAAACTTCAAACTAGTCTAACTCGAGCGTGCAATGTCTACAATCGATGTTCTAACAAGCATGTTAAAGATAATTACAAGAACTTCAGCGAAAATGTCCAAACTTTGGAGATTGGAGCAATCCTTGTTATCGAAAAGTCGAGTTGAATCTGGGCACTCGACAAGCGCTAAAGGGCAATTTAAGCGATTGGCTGTCGTTTTGCGTTTTCAGACTTTCTATCTATAAAAAAAATGACATATCCTGAATTGTATCAATCAACAAGCAGGCGTGAAGACTCCTTAACTTCAACTAATTGAAATAGGTTAAGTTACTTTGCGAATTTTACTAATCCAAACTTGCTAAGTGGCAGATAAATGAGACGGAGCTGGAGAGAATGGAGAGGGGGCATTTCAAAATAGTAGAGTTACCTTATGAAAAATCCACTGAATAGCGCTTTACAAAGTGAAAAAGATTACAATATATGATAATCATTTAAAATGTATAATATTTACAAATTCACACTCAATTCTAAATAAAATATAATATAATTAAAGAAAAAGAGTATTGTTATAAATGAAGCAATCTAATCAAAATGATTTTTAAAAAGGTAAGTTTTAAGCTCAACTCACAAAGTGTACAGAGCTCAGCGTGATCAACTCAATGAACAAATCAGTCTTGTAGAATACTCCATTACAGTTAATTCTTTCAGCACTCATTTCTCCCACACAAGTATTGGCAACATGGCGTTTTTTGGTCCAGTGTGATGGACATGGTGAAAATGTTGTGGATTCACGAGGCGCCAGCTGAGACCCGGAATATATGGCAAATTTTGATCATAAGATTACGAAAAAAAAGTGGCCATGGTATATTTTAAACTGAGATGTTACAGCACTCTTGGACTTGTATTGTCGGCGAATACATAAACGAGGACAATGTATAATGAACGAGGACTTTCTGCATGAGGTATGAAGAAATTGCGAGTTCATTATAGATTGAGTAAGTTTATGTATTCGCCGAAAAAGTAAAAGCAATCTTGAGTGCTTCAACATATTAAATATTCAAGCTGAGTTCGCTGCAAGATATTACAAGAAAATAACAAGACACAAAAATACGCGTTTAACTGAACCAGGGAAATCAATTATCATTAAAAATGCCCGACTGCTGGGTGATTCACTCTGGCGAAAGCAAAGTGAAAGCAACTAGATTTGGCTTTTGTCTCTTACAATTATTTCTATATTGTAAAAATAATAACGCACAGCGTTTCACATAGTCACGTTGTCACGAGGTATACAGCATTACCGTGTGACACAAGTAGACCAATCAGAAACGAGTAATTATTTAGTATAGTGAATGAAACCGAAATATTTTAATATTTATGATACCACGGCTTCAAGCTATCGTAAATTTGCCTTTTGCATTATAAAACTAAAGGAGACAACATACCTTCTTTTAAGTAGAATATTAGTTTGGATGACCGTGAGTCGTAGTATATATTTTCATTGACAAATGAATGGTTTCACCAATCAGAATGCAAGAATATCACAACATCTTGCAACGATATTTTAAAATACTCTAAATTGGCAACAATGTAATCTAGAGCCCTTATTTCAGGTAAGCCCTTAACGATAGTAACATCAATTTTCCATCAAGTTTATGGAGTATTGTCAAAACTGTTCTCATCATCTCGTCATAAATACAGCTAGAATGTTTTTTGTTTAAGAAATAGGAAAAATTCCAGGGTTTTTTTTATCGAGTTATGGTAACACGAGTGCAATAAATAGAATAATTGCGATAGCGCGAGCCGAAGTCGAATGGTACCATGCACAAGTAAACGGAAGACACAAGAAATGTTTAATATTTTTTTCATAGAATAAACACAGTCAGCCATGTTTTCTATCGAGTTATGGTAAATGGGTTTCGACCAATCAGCGCGTGTTTAGATATATTCTACTTTTTAATAGAATTTAGTAACCAAAATGGAAGGAAGACGTTGGTAAAAGCAAATATATGACAGACATTTGGAGCAATAAGTCTAGTAAATAGCTCAGTTCATAATATTCCAAAGCTGTTGCCAATCGTAACTTTTAACCACTGTATACAGAAATCCAATTTGAAGGTTCGTAATCCATTTCCATCCAATGTATGTTGCACTTTAACTCAAAATCATTTGTTCTGTTCTGCTTTCTATAATATTTTTATCGACTTGAGTTGTTTGTTTGATAACATTTAGCAATAGATCGTGGAAATAAGAGGCTTCTAAATTGCACTATTTGGGGCGTTTCTGGTGCAACTCTATCAATATCAATTGGGTAGTCGGCGTTTTGTAATGAACTGTAATTATCTCTATACACAACTTGATGGACATAGATTTTACCATTTTGAAGTCTTATCCATTGTTCTACCAGATATTTTGTTTCTCAAAATTCCCAGTCCTTCAATTCATCATCTTTGCTTGAGGTAAATGCAGTATCTTATTAGCCATATTTATGGTTATATTCATCAGAAATAGGATATCTCAGCACGAATTGAGAATCCAAGGGAGAAATTACAAACTTTACCTTACGTACGAGGCCAACATTGGAAGTTAGGATATCATGCAAAGGTTTGGAAAATGGTAGTTTCTCAATTCTCTTATTCGTATATTCGCAATATTTACACCTAATTAAAAATAGCTTGACGGGTTTAAAAATATATGATATAAACTACATCACCAAGAGGTGTTCTGGAAACATCTCATCTTCTTTATATTTAAAGAATATTTTAAAATAGACAATTCTAGAATCCTTGACTACAGTCTCAACTCTTTCTGTGAAGATAAACTTGAGAACAAATTGGTGCAATGCGCAATTTATAAAGAATAAACTATCAGTATACCCTTGGAATAATATATCGGATCATATCTTTCACGTTAATACCTAACCCTTCTCAGTACAGACAGCCAAAACAAATTGTAGGCAACAGCTTTTGCTAACTAAGAAAATTGTTACAACAGCTTCGTCAGTTAAAACTATTGACTGTGTTTCTTCTAAATCTGAAGAGCAATGAATATGCATAACTAAGTAATATCAATCAATCTTTTGTATGCATAAAACAGGTATTTTTCCTTTGGGTAGTGTATGTAACTGGGTGTGAGTAGTATGTTCGATTTGTTATCGATCATTGCAGCCGGTTGGACGGAATTGCGAAAAACACAGTTTACGAGGTCGAACTGAAAGTATGTACGAATCGCGGTTGGCAGCCATTACATAGACCATGTATAACCTCAGAATACAACCCACAGCTAGAATTAAATAACTATATTTCTCAAAATGCGCATTTAGAAAAACTGAATCCAGTTGCGAAGAGAAGCTGGAGTATATTTGAAGCAATATATGCCTTCAAACTGTTGTTACATTTCCAATAGAGATAAAACCGTTTCTATTTTGGTGTAATAACATTTCGAATCAAAATAAACTTGTACAAAATACCAAATGGAAGAACACAACTGTTTTTGGCCACTAACATTTATTCTGGAAAGGTATTTTGCCCACCTAGATCAAAATATTGTCGTGTCGATGTATGCATTTACTTCTTCGACTGCTTCTCTTAGCAAGAAATAATAACAGTTTCATGCAGGACAATTCTTCGAGGATATTTTAATAATAGTTATTATTGTTTCTATGCATCGCTCTTGCAAAATGAAACAACTAGCCAAAACAATGGCTCTTTTGTCTCTGTTATGGCCATAAAACGAGTTTGTGGGACATCAACAAGGTTTAAAAAGGAAGGGAATGGTAAGGGTAAAATTAGGCCCGAGTTTAAACAGCCTCTTGTTGAAACTGGATTTTGTTGGGATCTGTAACAAAAGCAGATAGGCTGAGGCATATTGGCGAACAAATAAAACGAATTAATATAGCGTGTAAAATGTTCAAATCAATGATGAATTAGAAACTAAAAATGTTCATTAATAATCAATAACTCGATAAAAATTAATAGAACGATTTGGACATTTCATTCACCGTTACCGTTAGGACCGCTAAAAAAATGCACTTTGTCGTTCTTGTACAAGTTATTTATGATAAAAACAGTTTTGAAACGTGACAATTCCAGCATGTATTTGTTTGAACTATATGTATTGCATAGTAACAAAGTGATTTAATTTTTTTTAAATATTCTTGTTTAGTTAACGATGGTTACGTGTGCATGATTGAAAGAACTTCTGAAGAGCATAGAGTTGAAATTTTGTATTAATTTGGATTTCTCACTAGATATTTGAACGGGTACTCAAGGACAATATCTTTTAGTAAAACATTTTCTGCAAGATGTGCATTTGGCTTTGATATTGCCTGTTCGTGTGAAGATTGCACGTGAGTATTCAACTGTATTGCAAAATTGTAAATTATTAATTAATACGAGTTTGAAATATTTAATTTTTAAGGTGCAGAAATAATTATGCAATTCATTTTACTCCAAACATTTGTAATGGATAACCCTCTATTTCCCCACTTTACAGTATCAGTAACTAGAGCCTGACTATTTTAATACAAGTAAGATCAGAATTTGGTACAAGAATTTCTGCTGGTGCCCTTACATATAAATAGTGATGCTGAATAAAGATGGCCTTGTCATTTTACAACATGTGCGCGTTTTAACGTATACTTTTACTTCTAGGCATTACTTGTATAAATAAATGATTTCTCTGTACAATTCTCAACGATTATCTACGATATATTGCCTTGCAAATTTCAGCTAATTTCCATAACAATTTTCTTCGTGTTTTTCAACAGCTTTACGATAAAGAAACGTTTCGACTTCACCAATTGTATCTTTGCGTTGTGAACTCGTTCGGTCTTTGTATTCTCCTATAGATAAGTTCAATACAATCTTTGTAAGGTGTAAACTGGGACGAAACCCTATTCCACAAAGCAAAAGAAACAAAAGGCTAAGACAAAGCTCATACTTAAGTTTGTTCTTATCTGCAAGACCGAACAAGGCAAGCGACTTCTGCAATTCTTCATTTAATATTCTTCACCCTCGTAGCAAACTGATACAATTTTGAATTCGCTCACGTGAAAAATCCAACTGTATTTCAATGAGCATTATCATACTGGATTATCTGATATTTTTAAATGCAACTCTTTAGCTTCAAGCATAACATTTTCTGTGTCACACTTTTGTGACATGTTTTGATATATTTTTGTAACACATCTTTTTTACAAAGATATGCCGGGTAAATGGGCGAGAACCATTTTATTTGACATATTGTCTTGATTATCAACCAGTGATTGATTTCGGTCAGAGTTATATAGCGAATAAGCAATAAGTAATTAGCAGAGAACACTATTTTATAAATCTGCTTTTCGCAGTGCGAGCAGATGAAAAAATGAGCCCGAACTAATGTTCCCAACATTTTTGACGACTCGTTCAAACGCACACATTTTAAATGTAACACATTTTCTTTGCCATAGAAAGCACATGACTTTGTTTGACTTTCTCTGTTATAAAACGTTTGCTATAATTTACTTATGTATATGGTTCTTGCGAGAAACGGTTTGCACATTATTGTTATTTGTTTAGAAATACATTTTTGTTTATTTCTGCAAAGCAAGGAAATTCTAGTTTGTGAGATGAGATAAATGTAAGTATAAAACAAATTAATACAGCTTGTGAAATGCTCAAATCGATGATGAATTAGAAACTAAAAATGTTCATGAATTATTAATAACTCGATATAAGAAAGGCTGAAATTTTTGGGAGTTAAAAATATTAATAGAACGATTTGGACATTTTAGTTATCACCCTCGTTAGGGCCTCTAAAAATGCAGTTCGTCGTAGTTTTGTTCTGGTACAAGTTTTTCATGATAAGAACAGTTTTGAAACATGACAATGCCGAAGTGATTTAAAAAAATTTAAAATCAGTATTTGTTTTGTTAACGATAGTTACGTAGTATGACCGAAATAATTTTGTTTATTTTACTTCTGAAAAACTTAGAGTTGTAATTTTTTATTAATTTGGATTTCTTACTAAATATTTGAACGGGTACTCAAGGACAAAATCTTTTAGTAACAACATTTTCTGCAAGATGTGCATTTAATATTACCTGTTCGTGTCAAGATTGCACGTGAGTATTCAACGGTATTTCAAAATTGTAAATTATTAATTAATACGAGTTTGGAACATTTAAATTTTCAAGGTGCAGAAATAATTATTATGCAAATCATTTTACTCCAAACATTTGTAATGGATAACCCTCTATTTCCCCACTTTACAGTATCAGTAACTAGAGCCTTGACTATTTTAATACAAGTAATATCAGAATTTGGTACAAGAATGTCTGCTAATGTCATATAAACAGTGATGCTGAATAAAGATGGCCGTGTCATTCTAATTTCCATAACATTGTTCTGCTCGAATAGTTACAGTGTGTATCAACGCCTCGATAACTGCTTTAGGTTTGTTTTATTTTCATAGTGTTGCACTATACTGCCGCCCGCTCTGTGAACACGAATTCTTTCTATTTTGAAATAGATGTGAAATGTGATGGATCCGCCGACCTTTCCACATTTTATAGCAGCAATAACTACAGCCATTGTTCCTTTATCGAGAGTATGCCAGAAATGGAAGAATAATTGGATAATATTGTTCCTCCAAACCCAGCAGAATTCATTGCTATTTCAATTACTCTACTCCTTTAAATAATTGCTATCTAAGAGAAAAATACTTTACAGCCGGAGGCTTTCAAACCTGGTTTGTTAAGTCTAATAAATACATTGGAGCTCCAGTGGTTTTTCGTAATACGTTTTAATAGTCATATTTTGTAAGCATCGAATACGGCGTTTCAGTTGCAATCTCAAGGCTGAAAGTAGTTTTCGAAACGACCCGGCATTATGGCCAGGACACAGTATCAAATGCTTAAAGTAGGTTAAAAGTAACTAGAAATAATAAATAAATAACTTGATATCTCAAAATACGCATTTTGAAAAACTGAATCCAGCTTTAAGAACAAGTTGGAGTAGATTTGAGCATATGCTTTCAAACCGTTGTTACATTTCCAATAGAGATAAAACCGTCTCTACTTTGGTGTAATAACATTTTGAATCAAAATAAACTTGTACAAAATACCAAATGGAAGAACACAACTGTGTTTGGCCACTAATATTTATTCTGGAAAGTTCCTTCGCCCACCTGGATCAAAATATTGTCGTGTCGATGCATTTATTTAAATTAAAAATGAGTATTAATATCACTATCACTGCGGGATACAAAGGAAGGCAGTCATTTTAAACGACATTTCACTTTCCCTGGGTCATATCGAGTGCTGCACCTCAAAGGCCACACAACTCCGGTCGAAGAGGGAATGAACTACCGCTGATAGACTGGCTGTGAACAGCGTGGATTCGCAAAAGTATCAGACAGTGCAGGGTAATGTATCAAGGGCTATATTAGATATATTACCTGGAGTTGGCCGTTATATGATTTTCTTGATTGATACAAGGCCTAGATTGTCTGCATTAACACCTGCCACATGGGTGTGCTCTTGTAATTGCTGACTTTAAAAGTCATTGAAACTAGAGGATCGAGAAGGTAAGCTATATGCTATGTTTTAAATTGTAGTTGCCACAATTTAAAGCTGATCTTATGTTATGACTTTCTTGTCGAGGTTTCTGAAAGTAGGGAGCTCTACTTTTGAAATAATACTTTAAATCCAAGCCGGATATCTCTTCTGCTTCTGTTGCTGTTCTTGTAACGCAAAACAATTTCCTGATACGAACTGAACAATTATTGGTGATTGACAACAAAAATTAACGAATGATTGCAAATATTCCTTTACTGGGCATATCATCGAAGCATTCTCCAGAAACCGCATGAAATATAACACGACCAGATAACTAAAAATTAGTTTCTTCCCAAATGAATTTAGAATATTTTAAAAGCGCATATACACCCCAATGGTTATCGAGTAAAAAGTCGACATAATCTCTTTGGCTAAATAATCACGAAAGCAATAAAGTTGTTTTAGCAAGACAACAAAAATATTTTAGTTTACAATGAACTAACGGAAATGAACTAAAATTAATTATGATGGACATGTGCAAAGATTTATTGCAGTTTCTCGTTATTAAGTTTTGTTTTATCGACATTTTGACTGTACCAAGCAATAATGTCACACCTTTATAAAGATATATAATAGAAAAAGAACCGTTTTTCAGTATACGCATTTCGCAGAGCTTCGATGCGTTTATGCAATAATTTCAAAACACATAGCCATAAGAAAAATAAAAAAATTACATGTCATAAAATTTAGCTAAAATACATATTATAAAAGCTTAGCAATGTTTATACCAGAATACAACCTTCAGGCCAAAAAATATTATTTGAAAAGTTGCATTTAGATAGTACGACCCGGGAGATTTTTGACATCTAACTGCGACATAGAAACACAACAACTTGTTATTAATTATGAACATTTCAAAACATCTGTGTTTGTTTTATGTAGTTGTTTCAAAGTCTTTATTGTTCGGCATTTTAAAATATTCAAGTTTCGTACGGTTTATTAATCGTTCAATTCTGATTGGTCCATTTGTGTCACGTGGTCATGCTGTACCTCGTGACAATGGTGGAAACCATGCGATAAAAGAGTAAAATCTATTGAAAAGTCGTGCGTTGCACTTTCTATCATATAGAAATAGTTGTAAATGACATACGGGAAACAAATCGTTTTTATTTTCTCGCCAAATTTAGTTTCCTTCTCTTTGCTTTCGCCAGAGTGAATCACCCAGCAGCATTTTTTTCTAATAATAATTGGTTTCCTTGGTTGAATCAGAGGCGTGTTTTGTGTCTGGTTATTTTGTTGAAGTATCTTGCAGCGAGCTCAACGTAGGGTGCATTCGATTAACCGTATTCCAAAATAGGAATACACTCGGAAAAATATCAAAATATCTCCTACAATATCTAAACAGTAATATTTTTGCACCAAATTAGGTATTAGAGTGAAGTGAAACTAATAGTTTCGTTTCACATACTTCTAAAAAGGAATACTGATCAGTTGAATTGATCAAGGATTATTTCCGTGTTTATTCCGGAATACGGTCAATCAAACGCGCCCTTAAATATTAATTATGTTGAAGCACTCTTACTTTTGCTTTGTCTGCGAAGATATGAACTCGTCCAATGTCGAATGAACTCGAAATGTCTTCATAACGCATCAGCCCTCGTGCAATATTTGAAATTCCTCCTTCATTATGCATTGACTGACTCGTTCGTGTATTCGGCGATAAAGCGTGCACCAAGAGGGTTTTAACCTCTAATTAATACTTATCGTTTTGAGTGCGCTAGAATGATATAATGGCATTTGGAAATAATTCTACATACGTGAATAATTGTATTGAGCGTGTTTATGGAAGATTCTTGACCGAATTCTGAAATTCTGGAATTCTGGAACACACGAACTCAAGAGCGGGTAAGTTCCAGATATGCCCTAAAAACAAACTGTTATCGTGAATACCAAAAGGTGACTACCATTTGACATATAACTTGCATATATCTAATAAATCCATTTTTTTTCAAATACAATTAACCTTTTCTGGTTTGTTTTTCTATTTTTGGTGGCAAACATCTGGGCAAAATCCAACTTCTTAGGACATACCTGGAACCAGTTGTCGCCCTAAAAGCCAACAGTTTAGGACATACCTGGAACCAGTTGTCGCCCTAAAAGCCAGTGAACATTTTAGGACATACCTGGAATCAGTTGTCGCCCTAA
>JANUFV010137553.1:0-14600 GCA_024757865.1 Epizoanthus scotinus | reverse complement strand
ATAACGATATCCCGGTTTAACGATATAATTTTGACGTCCCCTTGGCATATCGTTAAACCGGGATTCCACTGTATAATATATTCAGGTGGATTTCATTAAGTGTTCATTGCCCCGCACTGTTGATCACTAAAAAGCAGGATCCAAAACCACATGCTATACCACTCACGCAACATTAATAAAAACAGATTAATTTGTGGCCCTCAAATACTAGTTGCAAAATATTAACTACAAACAATCAAAGGAACCAGAATACCCAATAAAAGATAGCCCAACCCCAAAGCCGAACAAGAACAGAAGAGTATGGGTGAACAAACTGGAAGATGTGATGGACTCTTGTTTAATTGGCACTGGAGGAACAGGTAAGTTGTTAACCGAGTACTAACGAATCACAAATGCGAGCAATCTATTTCCATTTGCATTGACACTGCTACTGCCATCATGCACTCCATATACGAATGACAATGCGAATGGGTTTCTCCTCTGGTTTACTTCTATCACACGACTGTCTCAATCGTTGTGAGGTTTGAGTAAATGTTACGAAGACAGATTTATCCAATCACTGGGTTTTCTTATTGTATTAACATTTAATGGAGCTGGAACCAATTGCAGAATTGCACACATTTTAGGTATTCCTACTGATGATCAGTTACTGAGTTGTGTTTTATTTCAGCAACAAGAAGGTGTCTGTTCAAATTTAATTGTCATTGTCATTTCATTAGAGTAATTTACATCAATCTGTTGACAGTGAAGGGAAATCGGCTCCAGTATAGCGCCTAACCATCTAGAGTTTCCATGTCCGGTTTCACCGTCTCTCAAAACCTCAACCAGCCACTAAGCATTCCAGTTAATACAAAGCTGATTGGTAAGTTTTATCAAACAAATCCGAAGCGACGCCTTTTCTCGTGAGATAGAAACTTTAATTCATATATCCTTAACGGGCTAACTGATAGTTGAAAATAGTTGAAAGTCATTTGAAATGTTTGTGACCAGCCACGATTGGACCACCCACGTCACGTGACGTCAGTCTAATTAATGGTGTTAAAACCAGTTATTCTTCTATCCGTATGCAATGGGCTAGTTGCAAGTCATTCCAAACGTTTGTATTGTTAGACCACCCACGTGGTGTATGCCTAAATATGGCCACGCGATCATTGCTTCATCAGTCTCCTCTGTCCTGGTGAAGGTTTACAGAGGACAGTCCAGGCTTTCCCGACCAGTGGCTCTCTCATAACTGGTATTGCGTCAACCTTACAATAAAATGTGCTAACAAAATAAACTCCTGCCAGTTGACTAACTGAATGCAAGATACAGAGCAATCTACAACATATCCGCTACTGATAGACGTAATGCACCACTTCCTCGCCTCTCGAGTGCGCGTCAATATCCACAATCGGAACTAGAAAACAATAACGACAAATTGTCAATAAATACCATTATAATATAGTTAATATTTCTTCTATCAAAATTAAATCAAAATCACTTCATACTATTGCAAGTGCAGAAGTAAAACCGCAACTTTGATAAGTCCTTTATCTCCTAGTGTAAAGCAAACTATCGACGTTTGCTAATAAAACAAACATAAGATTATTAAATTTCTTGAATATACCTTATCTGGTCCTTGTATTTTAAACCAGTCTTTATTGAGTGTGTTGTCAGCAAGCACACAAAATGATGAAAGCTTCAAGTTGAAATTACTATCCCCGCGTCTTCGTTGTCATTAAACGTTTTCCGTTAAACTTGAATGTTGGGCTATTTACGCACTATATTCTGCACATTCAACCCATTGCTTTATCTGGGGCATTTAACGAAAGTTCGGGCTGTGTGCCATTTGTTCTTGGTCATTAAAATAACAGCAGTGGCAGCCGCTTTATCGGCGAGAAGCAAAAGAGAGAAATACTTCTGATAACTGATCAGCAATACACGTGGGAATAGCAAGGAGTTAACGCTTACGTTCTACTGGACTTGGCGACTTGGAGAGGGAACGACTCCTGCGATTTCTACAAGAAGACGAAACATTGCTCGTTAACAATTTCGAATAGATCCTTGCATGCTTAGGGACTTTAAGAAACAGAGAAAATATCTTTTGTAATATACTCCATTGTTCCAAGCTTACCCTAGTTTCCACTACTAACATCGGTCACTTTAGAAAAAAAGATAATTTAGAATGAGAATTATTGCCAACAAAAAAATGTAATTATTACGTACTTGCGCGTTGGTGAACGAGATCGACTTCTTCTTCTACTACTTCTGTTCCAATCTAAGAATGAAATGATGACGATTCATTAGAGATATCTTAGCAAATGCTTTACAGGCTAATCTCTGTGAATCAAAGTTGTGGTGATTCTACAAATTAATTCTACCCGGGACCTCATCACTATAAACTTGTACACGCCCTAGGCTTACTATATGCGAGATTTGACGGTCTGTTGAAATGTACAATGAACGAGCTAACTTATTTGAAACTACTGTACATAGTTCATAGCAATATATAATCTCCAATGCCTTCAAAACGTGCTGGCTTACCTTCTGGGCTGCGTGACCGGTATCGACTTTGATCGTAATCCTCTCTCTCTCTGCACAAACAGGAGATAATGAACGCTCGGTTATAACCATAAATTCATGAAATATACTGCGAATTTTCTCTTATCATGGTTACCACCACTGAAGCTGGACAATGGAAGTTCCTGGTTACACACTTTATATGAACACCGCGTGTTTATTGACCACGGCTGCCAGTTTTCACTGATGAAATTGTTACGCATCAATCAACATTTGTGGGGTCTCCTGTGCACCTCCACAGGTGCCACCTATATACTCGTCTGTTCTGTTCGCTGACAATTCCTTACAGGTCACTACTTACCAGGAAAATCGAGCCATGTACGACGTTAATTTAAAACTTTAGCCGCCTATAACGTGGATTTAAAACTAAAGATATTAGATATATAATGGCATTCAATATACGATGGCATGGATTTGAACAACATAGTTGAGACTACAGGACATACAATTGTAGCGTGAATGTAGCAGTAACCCGATTGTCATTAGAGAATGATGAATGAAATCCAACAGGTCTGTAACGTTCAATCCAATATTCATTGTGTCAAATCTTCCTAACAAACAAACCTGTCATCATAACTTACTTGTCTCTCCATTTTCGTTGCATTTCACGCAAATCTTCTTCACGGTCCTACAATTGATAACGTAACTCAGAGTTCAGACACGTTCACAAGTCCAAAAATCAAAGCCTTTTTCAGGAGTCTGCCAGGGTTCTACCAATAACAATATAATATTTCCTAAAACGCATCTATCACAGGACTCGATACTTTTTACAAGTTCATAATCAATGTAAAACATAAAATACTTGAAATCTTATTCAAAAATGTCTCTAAAACTAAGCCCTGCCTTAAAAGAAAAATACTCCCTAACCCAACAACCAATGCCAATGTTCGGCTACGGTTCGTAAAGAAATGTCCTTCCAGATTTCTGTTGCAGTAAAAGCTTAACAAATTAATCGTATTTATCACAAAAATGGTAAATAAGTATGTGCTATAAAGTTATATACCAATCTTTCCTGCTCCTTCACTTCCTTCTTCTTTTTCTCGTCTTTCTTGTCGCTCTTGACTGAAAGAAAACCCAGTCCAATCAATCAAACGTACACACATCCACATGCATGTTAGGTCATGACATATGACACAGGACAACTCAAACGATGTAAGGTAGGTGAAGTTTATTTATCTGGCTTTCAGTTTATCGCATTTAGGGAATCAAAACATTCAAAATGCAATATTTCTGGGGCATGTTTCTTCCTCATTTAAATCACGGCGAGATCAGCACTTGAAATTACAGCAAATGTATGTGTGGGAAACCTGTTTGTCTCTGTTACTGAATACGTGCAATGACAGACAATGGAGAAGAGAAACAAACAGTTGTACATAAAATGAACCTGCACAAGATTAACAAGTTAGTGTACAGTTGCACAGTTCAGTACACTCCAGTAACCGTTATCACTCACGTTGCTTGTTAAGCATCAGTTGCATCCTCTTTTTCATCTTATCCTGTGCCGTCATCTTGTCCTTTGAACAAAGTAATGAGTTTATAGATCTTGTTTTATCAAAATAATAGCAGCTACATGTACATGTACATGCAGACACTACACCAGTTTGCACAAACATATTGGTGGTCAACAATATTTCTATTTCATAGAAACATAAAAAGCAGTATCTACATATAAACCGAAATATTTCATTATGTTATTAGACACAACAATCCCAAACAAAATTGCAAAACAAATTATCAAATCAACATCTTCTCAAGATTATCCAGTTGCCAATACACAATGGAGGCTGCCGAGGGGTCTAATCCGAGTAAATTTTATCGAAAATTAGTGAGTGGTATACATGCTTGGGATATTTTCATACACTTTGAATTTCTTAAACTCAGATAAACAAAAATTGTCAATCTGCCTGTTTTTTCACAGATATTCTTCATTCTAAAGATCCGAATGATCGTTACTCTTGATTTATGTAATTTGATAAGAAACGAAGCAAGAAAACAAGATCCAGTAAGACATGTGACTGGCTAATAGGCCTGGCCAAGCTCACATGCAGAGTATCTATATTAATAGAGAAAGAAGAGCCTACCTTGTCCTTTGTAGCAACTAGTTTCTGTGTCTTTGCTTTCGACAATCTGAAATGGATTTAAACACTTTTTATATATTCTTATAGCTTCACCAACTCTCAGTACTAAGTCTGATTACTAAGACCAATTCCAAAATACTAACAATAGAAGCTCACACAAGATATTCAACACTGTCAAATACTACTGGTAGTTAGCTGTACTCACCCAGAGAGGTCTACTGAGGCTTTGACGACTGTAGCAGAAGACTCATCCTTTTCCTTCTCATCTCTGCTGTGATGATAGCTACGATTATGCTCATCACTGTTGCGACGATAATCTCGCTCCCTGTCACGCCCATGATAGCGATCGTGACTGTGACTGCGGCTTCGACTCCTGTGTTGGTGTCTGGCTCTCTCATGCCTTCTATCCCTTTCTCTGTCATAGTCTCGAGAACTCCTGCGACCTCGATCGTGTGACCTGCTACGATTTCGTGACCTGCTACGATTTCGTGATCTGCTACGATTTCGTGATCTACTACGATTTCGTGACCTGCTACGATTGCGCGACCTGCTGCGATTGCGTGATCTGCTGCGATTGCGTGACCTGCTACGATCTCGTGATCTGCTTCTCTGCCTGTGGCGATCACTGTTGTGTGATCGTCTTCTTCTACCCTTGTCACGTTCTTCCGATCGGTTACGTTTTGACTTTCTACAGAACGCCATCAACATTAGTATTTTGGAATATCAGACAGGAAAATAGAATGGAAGGAGATATTATTATACGTACATGTGGAAAGCGAAGCAGCATTTTCCAGGCACAGATTGATGGAAGTGTGACAAGAAGAGCCAGTTGCAATGCATGTAGCAGCACACACATGAAAAGGAAAAGAAGAAAATACAATCGAATTAGAATTGCGCTACAGTAGAACTGGAACAACTCAAAATACTGTCGTCTCTCTATTGTTCAGGACCAGCATTTTCTTGAACCGTTTCCTGTTACGTACACGCATATTAACCCCCTCTCTCTCAACTAGTAATGAAGTACTTCATATCGGTATAGCAATCAATGTTAATCGATAATTCAATCAACTGTACTAACAACTCTACTGATACATGTTCCTAATTAGCGAATTGATACCATTCATGGCCTAACTGAGTTATTCTCAAGTGGTCAAAAGTGGAAAAAGGTAAAATTGCTGCCAATATAATATGTACTGAAACAAACTAAAAATGAACTTTATGGAAATATAGGTATTATAAATCAAAGAATTGGTATTGAAACTAAAGCCACTTTTATAAAAGTGAACAAAAATGTAAAACTAATGTATGATATGAATTTTCTTTTCTTGTACGATATATTAATAACATACTGTCATGTACATGTACCTTTCAATCTACAGATATAACATCACATTAACGTTGGGTCAGCTAGTCTAACACTTGACAATAAAACAAACTGAAAATAGTTTTACAGTGTAAAGACATGTAACTGTATCCCAAGATAGATATAGCATTCCAGATAGTCAGTAATTATGCACTCAGCAATAGTAAAATACATCCGATTGTATACTGTATATCACCGATTATTATATTCAGCTGAAATTTGAACAGCTTAATTGAACCAATTCAAAATACGATTTTGTAGCCTTCACTGCCAAAATGAAGTGCTGAACTGTAAGCTACTGTACATGTGAGAGCTACAGACCTATACACAGAAAACAGGGAAAAAAGATTTGTAATATTTAAGCAAGAGACCCAACCGAGAATTCAGTAGCTTAGTGTCATAGCATTAACGTGAATCATAAGGAGAGTTGACAGAACAAACAAAAAGTCACACTGGACCGACCGGGAAGAGGTGGAATGAGAATGTTTGTCACCACTGGTCTTGTCACCCGACTGGTCAGGGGGGGCACTGAACTCTGTAATGAACTCCACTTGACCAGTATCCTCTGGAGATCTGGACCTGGATGATGAACGGGATCTTGACCGGGATACGGACCTTCATTGAAGAGAACAACAATAATTAATTGTTTATTCATTATTATAAGTGTAACCCTTGTAACACCTTCAAAGTCAGTCTTATTTGAAGCACTTGAGCAGCACTTATTTTGAACAACAATGCGAAAGAAAAAATGAAATTGAAATGATTATTTTCAAATCAACAGCAGAAATTTAAAATGTTATGTATAACACTGTACCTTGTTGTTATCATTATTAGATTTAAAAACTGTTGTGTTAATTAAACAAAAATGTTGTTTTAATGAGATTTAATACATGTACGTGTAAGTGTCATGTCAAGTACATACACTAAACTAACCAAACAAAATGTATTTCATAGGGAAATTATAACCACTTGTTTGCATTACATTACACATATGCAGTGTACTAATAAACAACAAATTAGTGAACAATTGAACTACATGTACATGTATGTCAATACTTCTGCTACAAAAACCAGAAAGTTTACTATTAGACTTTAGTTTCATGAGTGTAACTTACAAAGTTCAAGTAATAGGTTAATCGGTTGGATGTCACTATGTACAAGATTTCTTGCACATAATACTGATCTATCTTCCTTACTTACTTTCTGTATGGCTCATAGGTTGGACTGCTTCGCCTCGCATAACTGAAAATAAACCAGAAGAGAGAGAGATAATAACAACCAGTTTAACGTTATGGATCATAATGGGGCCGTTCTCTATTCCTCTTATCTCTTATGACACCATTCAAGCAATCAATTGGCTAATTTAGATATTATGAACCCACGAGTGACAACATTTTGACCAACTTTGGTACATGTATATAAGAATTTATTCTTCACTAAGCCATGAATTACCAGGATTTATAGGTAGAATAAGTCAAGTGATAATCTACATGATTGTGTTTAGATATCGTGTGTTAGATAACAATTTTCCCTCTGTACATCTAGCACTCTCTAAGCTACATGTAAGCTAGTCATTTTCAAAATAGCTGCAGCCAAATTTTAACCCTAAGGCGGCACCAGACATCTGACTTCTGATTGTTTCCTAAAAGTTTCCGAAGATATCATAAGTTTCCAAATAATTTTTGTTTTATAATTAATTTTTTTGTATCCTGAATATTTTTTTTGTTGAAAATAACTGAAGATTTTCAAAGATTTTCCAAAACATTTCTGAATTTTTTTCAACATTTCCAAATAATAATGCATTTCAAGTATTTCAAGGTTTTTAAAATATTTCTGACATTTATAGCTTTGTGAGCAATAACATTGATAATAATATACATATAGCAGCCATATACATGTACATGTATGTATGTAAATTTGTAAATTTGTTAAGTGGAAATAGAATGTCCTGTTATCTAGGTTGACTTCAAAACCAGTCTCTACTTCACTATACATGTACTTCACACTCCTGAAGTCACAGAAAAACAAATTAATGTACCTAATTTTAGAAATAAAGAAAACAAGAAAGTAGAATTTCAGCAGCTGACACCGTATAGTGTTGCTGTCCTAGGTCCTTATACTGACCAAATGAACGTTCCTGTTTTGTTCCTAAGAAACTGTATTAATATAATAATAATAATGAATAAATCAATTTTTCTCAAAATTGTTTTCTCTTCAACCCTTCCTCCCCCACCCCCTCAATTAACCTCTCATCAGCTTTGGGCTGTTCTTCAAAACATCGTTGTATTCTCTCTTACACAGGGCAACACTACCATTTTCTGAAATATAAAAACCCAGTCATTTTCTTTACTGAAAACCTTGTTAATCTGGCCAAGATACATGTATGAACTTAGTTTTTAAAGAAAAGATTGAACGTAATCCTGATAATACAACTTTAATAGCTCAAATTTGCATGATCCATTTGTGGTCACATGCATTAACAGAGACTTTTTGTTATGTACATTTAATCAAAAGGAATTTGTATAGAGCACCAATGTTCACACTGTTCTACCTTGGAGGAGAATCGACAATCTTCTGTCGCTGTCTCTCACGTAATGTACGTCTTTCTTTTCTTGACTTCCGGCCCTATATCATTTTTGAAACATAAAAACAACATTTGAAGGAATTTTCAACTTACATTCTATGTACTAATATAAACTCTAAGAATTAAAATAAACTTGTATTGCGATAAATAACTTGTAAATAATAATGAACTGTATAGAATGATGTAATCCAGTGACTTTATGGTTCGCCATATCCATTGTACATGTAGCACCAAAAAAAGACATTAAATCTGACAGTACTACAGTACTACTGTAACTGTACTGAATTGAGCACGGGATTGGAGACTTAGATCTAGACACAGAAATCCACAATAATATACATTTGTATTAGTATTGTAATAACTTCAGGGCCGCACCGTCATTAGGGATCTCTCTTCCTCTTCCTGCTTTACTCTTCTGTGATGATCGGTTTCTTCTTTGTCAGTTTTTAGGTTTCTGAAGAAACATTTATTTTAGCATTAAATACTTGTATACTACATGTAGGTACATCATGAATTATTCTAGTTTTCTTTATGTTTGTTAAAAGAAATCAATGCTGTTTCGAAGGAGACATTCCAAATCGTTTGCTGTTGATATGAGAAGTTGAATTTGCGATATCAGACAACACTGCATTTGTCTGCAATTTTTGTGTTCACAAATATAAAATATATTTGCTACATGTATTACTGTAAATTACC
This sequence comes from Epizoanthus scotinus, assembly GCA_024757865.1. Taxonomy (NCBI): domain Eukaryota; kingdom Metazoa; phylum Cnidaria; class Anthozoa; order Zoantharia; family Epizoanthidae; genus Epizoanthus; species Epizoanthus scotinus. The sequence goes on along the minus strand of JANUFV010137553.1, from coordinate 5,320 downwards.
CAAGATCTAAAAAATAACCATTTGCAGTTGTTACAGCACCATTCTAGGGATATACTGTATGTCAGAAGCAAGAAGTACATATTGCCATTGTACTTGTTATTTAACCCTTTCAGGCCCAAGATAATTATCAACATCTATCTTCCTCCTAACAATGTCAATATACAAAAGACAGTAGTTTGGTACTGAGAATAAAGAAACTGATGATAAAAAGCTAATTTTTGAAGATGAAATGACAAATTCTCCCAACATGTTTATAAAAAATGTATAGGGCTAATAAGGAGAATTTAGCAATATGTCATTTGACGTGTTTGGGGCTGAAAGGGTTAAAAGAACTTCATTATTTTCATTATTAATTCTTGTGATGACAAATTTTACATAATTTATGTAGGAATTCCTTATTCTCTTCAAAGTTAGACACATATTATTATCAAAGCTGATTTGTTACTTACCATACATATAGTTCCAAATGTTTTAAAATGTCAGTTGTGAAACATGTTTGTACTGTTACATGTAGTACATTTGGGGGGTAACAACACAGGTACTTAGGGAAAATCCTTCTGCTCTAAATTCCTGACAATCCTGAGGGCATTAATCTATTTCTAATGTTTAACAGCCTTCAAATATTTCAATTCTTGTCACCCTGTCTTTCATGAATGAAACATTTTACTGGATGGGTATAAAAATATGGTGTGACTGTCCACAATTAAGTGCAGAATGCACATGTGTACACATACCTGCAAAACTTGGAAGGCCCAACTCCATACTGCATGGACAAGGTGTCCAGTTCTTCAGTCTGTTCAGTGGAATAAAAGCAAGGATGACATTGTATCACTAGTAACACTGACAGTGACTTTACTTTTGCCTCAATCAATCTCTTGTGTTGTATGGCATAAGCATTTAGTAAGCACCAACTTAAGAATGCCACTACATACAAGAGCAGATACCATTTGTAAAAACTTCTTGTACATACATGTACATAATCATACCATACATGTACACATGTATGTACATGACTTTGTACATGTACATGCATTTGAGTATATATATTTATTTATACAGTACGTACTATGTACAATCTACAAAAAGCATGTCTGATTAATGTTTTGGTCAGGATTTTAAAAGGGGTGGTTGTGTGGGGTGTCATGTGCCATGTGTGGTGTGTGGGGGGTTGGCAGAAAGGCTTATTACAGGAGCAGGGATGTAGATTGGAGCCGGTAGCCGTCAAAAATAACTGCCTGGAGCGACAATTTTACCAGGTGAGAAAAAGTTGTATGCCCCCAGACCCTACTATAAGCTCACGCCTTTGACACTCACCTATAGCAATCAAATTTCCACCTGTTTGGAATTTTAGCTACATCCATGAGGGGAAGGGAATAAATACAGACTGGGTTATTTTGTGATCTAAATCTAAAAAAAACTTGTAGGTTTTATTTTTTTAAAAACATGGCAAAGAGGTTGATACAAAATGAAATTTTCAGCTATAAATTCAGTCATCCTTTTAATAACAAATTACACCGGTAATTAAAATTAATTTTTGTATCATGCTTCTTACCTGGGCTTTGGTAAGTTCGTCAACATCAACTGTAACATCTGTACAGGTAAGAAATGGTAGAATTACTTAACATATATCTGAAGTCCACAGTAACTATATGACTTTATGTGTACACTCCTACTCTGATCCTCAGCCACGTGGAATGTTGTATTACGGACCACAGACTGTACAATCTGTAAGTACCCACCAATATCACTCAGATCACTGTCAGAATCAATGTCACTGTCACTGTTGGCATCACTATCACAACCCTCGGCAACAGTGCTGTCGTCATAGCTGTACGAGATAGTGGCTCGGGCAGAGCTCCTGGACAAAGGAGAAGGTAGATTAATAACTCTGACAGCGATACAATGATGGTCATCTGTGCAAGCTTGTAATACATACTGCATTTTAAACTATATTGTGTATTATAACCAAATTAAAGGCCACTTGAAAATGAGTCAAATAATATTTTAGTGCATATGTAATCCTAACCCTAACAGCTTTTACAATATTTTTAAATTAGACACAGGACCCTCATTGAAATAAATGCCCCTTGCACTTATTTCTTTTTCAGGGGATGCATATTTGAGAGGGCAAATTGTTTAAGAGCAACATTTAATCGAGAAAATGTACAGTATGCATAATCTAACGGGGCTGAGATACATGTACAATACACATCTATGAGATGCTTAGCTACATTATACTTTATCAGTAAAGAGTTTAATTTTACATGCAATATACATTATATCTGCCCTGAAAGTGATTATTATAATTATAGTGAATGTGATGTCATATCATTATGCTGAGTTAATATATGGCAAGCTGGATTTCCAGGTCTGTAATTAAATCCCTGCATTGTGATTGGTTAAAAGCCAGGTCTACATTTATTATACAGATCCTAAATAAGTGGTTTTAAATGTTTCTTTAAGACAATTATCAATGGCAACTCCGTGTGTCCTATCGCCCTATATCACTGACAGTTACATAGCGTGTGATAGGAATTGGAAAAATGTTCTTACTTGTCTTTCTCCTTCTTTTCCATTTCTCTTTTTAGTGGATTTAGTTCCTCCATTGCAATCTGCTGAAGATAGTTCTCTTGTGATACTAAGAGACAACACATCCACAATTAGCTGATATACAGACTGTATACAAGTTTGTTCCCAAACATGTCAGGGACATTACCAGACTTTCAACTGAAAGAAGGCAAAAACGATCGCCGAAGGTCTGAGCTTCTACTAACTACAGTCTAGAGGAATCTGGAGACATTTTGTTCACATTTTCAGGAAGTTCGGGCCCCAAAATACATGACAAATGCAAGTACATTTTTACTTGCCATAGAATGTATTGCTACATGTACATGTACTTTGGAAATATAGCATAATTAAGCTACATCAACATGTAACTTTAATTATTATCCAAAACAGTTGTGAACTAAATCTGATTTGGCACCTGGTATGTGAATATTTGGATATATTTGCTGGCCACATTGCAACAGGATTGTCAAAAGTAGGTGGTAGGTGGTGGAAATCTGGTAGAATTATCATAATTGCTTACTTTGGTCATAAATTAGTCGGCTATGAATTATTCCTAGGCGTCTATACATGTATATATATATATAAGCAGCTAAACTATGCTTTACACTGTGCTTTACACCAGTTGTGCTTTACACTGTGTTTTACACTGTCAAAACATTTTGTTTGAAAAGGTAGACAGACTGAAGACTAAAGAACAGCAGGGTGAAACGTACATGAAATAATTTTACATATTATATGAGGAAAGACCTCCATGATATTACTTGACAAATTATTATTTACTACATGTTAACAGCCTGGTGTATTCAGTTGGCTTGCTTTAACTTAACTTAACTTGATTTAAATTAACTGACGTGTAGTACTATTTTTTTGTCATATAAGTTTGTCAGAAGTGAGAAAGTGGCATGACACTACATATTGAATTTATTTTGCTTTTTTAATTAGCATGTTCGTCCTTATCTGTTGCTTGATGCATACCTCCACTGTACTCAATCATTAGCAGTGTTCTGTATCGTTCATAATTCAGTCTGTGCTCCTCTGGGTCTGTTTCCATCACAGGTCTGTAAAGAGTGCATACAAATAATACTGTAAGCTGTAGCTGGACATGAAAATGTTCAAAAATCTAAAAGACTTCAGTTGTAAGAAATGAGTCACACCTAAAGACTACCACTCTTTGAGATTCAAAGTTTAGTTGGACCATCCCCGAGCCCATACCATATTATTATAGTTACCTTTTTGGCATGTAGCATAGAATAAAACTGGTTGAGTGATAGTATTCACAGGATAAACAAAATAATGATATGCAGACAAGTTTCTGGAACAAATTTTGGTCTGACTTCAAACACTTCCATGTACATACATCACTACTAGTTGTTGCTTGTTAGTATTATATTGTGAGACAATTAAGTATCATTAAGTACAAAATAAATTATAGGACATTTTACAGATAGAGACCTACCCCATCAGAGAAGGAGAAGAATATTCTGATATTTGATCCAAATGTGCTCGGCCATCAAATCTTGCAAGATGACCACAAAACAATTTCAATGTAAGATTTAATAGCACATAAATGATATCAACATCCAGTTTAATACACATTAATTTATATATAAATCCTGTATGAGCATTAATTATTTTTAAAGAATAATTGGAGTACTCAATACAGTAAGTAACTGATAAAATAAATTGAAGTTAGTTAGCTAGAGATCTTATAAAATAATAACAGAGAAAATAAATAAAAAAAACATGTTCATAAACGATACATGCAGCACTAAATCTAAGTACTGTACATAGTTATATACATAGTTATATATTAATATATACTATACATGTAATACCACTGATAGTACAAATATAAATTATAATTTTGATCTAAAGCCACTGGAAATGTATGTACAATCATGTACTAATTAAAAAGACCTACCGGTAATATAAAATATTTAAATGTATATATCACTCTGCACTATATACATGTAGAATAGAATATTGATAAATATATGTCAGGGATGTACTAGCTAAGATGGAAATTTGACTGCTATAGGCGGGTAATTGAGCACCAAAGGTGGAGCTTCTAGTGGGGTCTGGATGCATATAAATTTTTCTGAGCCGGTAAAATCATTGCTCCAGGCAGTTAATATTGCCAGCTACCGGCTTCAATCTACATCCCTGTAAGTATATGTACAGATAATGTTTAAAATCTCACATCAAATGAAATATTTTTAAAAATTAATAAATAAATGAGTACTACATTTAAATAATGAATTATGACTAAGTATCATTGGGCAGTTTACATGTAAGTTATGTGTAGCATTAGCAGAGTTAGGGTTAGGGCTAGGACTAGGGTTAGAGTTAGGGTTAGGGTTAGGCTTAGAGTTAGGCAATACTGATTACAGTAGGCAGGACAGTTCATATTCAACCCTAGTCACACTATTACATGTACATGTAGAATTATGTGTCGCTAACATACCCACCTGTCAATCATGTTGTCAGTATGACCCTGCCATGGCATCCTAGTAACCAAAAATACAGCATTGTAATCATTTAATTTTAAAATGCAGTTCAAAATACATGTACATGTAGCAATTACCGGACGGGTATTTTTTTTTTAAAACTTGCCTACATACGTAATATATATATCGGTAGTATTAAGTAGAAAAAGTGTTATTAATATATTTACCTTTCAGGGTGCGAAATTAGGAAATATTTTTACCGGCCCACTTGGTTTATTGCAACCGGATCGGGCCGGTAATCTGTG
>JANUFV010137442.1:0-12500 GCA_024757865.1 Epizoanthus scotinus | reverse complement strand
CATTTGTATCGGCCTAGAATGAACCAAACACGCCAGTTGGTCAACTAATTATAATTCAATATATCAGGTAAACCCTTGAGCTAACCTGGCGTATGCATTTCAAGATATTCTCACCCCAAATACTTGGGAATGAAATGCCATGATAATTTCCCATGGCCTAAAATGTGCAAGAGTGCACATGGTAAAAGTAAATGATAACTAGCCATGTCCGTTATCCTCATTTTATTTTTGTGATAAATGTCTCCAAACAGCAATCATCAGTTTGGGCAGAAATCTACAAGTCCCATAATTTTCGATAACCTAAACTGTGAAATAGGGAAGTAAGTTGGAAGTAGTCGAGTTATAATAGGTAACTATATTTGATAGAATGTTGTTTGTACAGAAACGCAGTGACCATCCATTAGGTTATGGTAACCTTGGGTGTCGAGGCAGGTAGACTGTACATGTATGTGGCCGATAACACGCCAGCTGTACCCACGAAGAAATAACTGCAAAGCGAGAATTGAAAACAAACAGCCATAAATATGTCATAGTAGCACATGATTAGGGAGTTTAATGGTAGAATTACACGTTGCGATTCGAAATCGTGCTGAAAATTGGCCCGATTCGAATTTAGTTTGTTAACCAGCAACATATTCTTACGAATCGGGCCAATTTGGGGCTTCAGGCGAACGTGTAAAACCATAAAAATATATGTTTTCAATTCAAGGAAGCAATATATTACCGAACATTTTATAGCATTCTTCCATAGCAAGTTATGTACGTGTTGTTGAGATGTTCATGTTGCAGAGTTCGAATACATTGTTGTAAACAAAGTAAAACATGTTTCGGTCCTTGAATTCTCCTAGAACTATACACTTGGAAGTTAGCACTAACCTTGTTGGAGTGAAGTCCTTCAGAAGGTAAAACGATATGATAGAAGATACAACGATTGACACTGATGTGGCAAAGCCTTTCAATATGTTATCCGCATACTTGACTACAGCAGCAACTACCAACCCACCAAATGCCTGGCGAGACGTTAGGAAATGAAGGAATTATAATTAATACCAGTATAAATTATCATACACAAGAAGTGCCACATACAGGTTATCAAACAACGACAACAGCAATACAATTTAACAAAAAAGAAAAAGATAATGTTATTAGACGCTCTTTCGAGAGTTTGATAGAGATTTTCTCAATCTCCTTAATTAATATACAATGTATCTGACTGCTAATCAGGAGGTCCCAGTTTCAACACTTGGCGAGGCTCTGTGCTGGATTTGGTTGATTTTCATTTGCCACACCATCCCTGGACAGGTGACGTTAAACTGTTGGACAGGTCCAGTTTGTCCCATATTTGTCAGTTCTCTGAACTGTTACGGCTTTATACAAATGTAGAACTTAAGTCAGGGTTTCAAGCCAGGGGGGTCAACAGACCATAATATGCATATAACGTCACTATTGTTATCAGGCAATGGACAGCATAAAACTTATCATGAACGTGACAGACGTACAGTACCTGTAGAAAGATGACTATCCAGGTAATACGATTATACCCTTGGAAAAACCCTGACGCTTGGACTGCTGACCAGTCATTCATCACCACACCAACTAATCCAAATATGATGCCGAACACACCTAGGACAAATGAATATAATACTACAGAGTCTGTCAGACTGAAGTCCCAGCACCAATAATATTATGAAACATATGAAAACCAGACGCGTAGGAGAGGGGGAACCCCTGGAACTACAATTTACATACGATTTCATTTTGGAGTAAAACACACACGTAGTCATTATACTCTTTTGAGCCACGAACCTACAATAAAGAAACTCTCTAAAAACCAACCCAGTTACGGGCCTAGTAACCATAAAATAAATATATGTACCCCAGCTATAATAAATGTACTATATAGATGTGTCAAACTAAAGTCTTAACACCGTTAAGTAAGTCTACAGCTTGAAACCTATTAGTACTGTAGTGCTGTAATCAAAAATTAATGCAAAGGAAAAGTACAATTACCAACAACAAAAATTATACAATCATGCAGGGTGTGAAATAACGGACTGCAAATTATGATGAAAAGTCAGACGTAAAAACACGAGTTTTATATGCCAAAACGTTGGATTGTTTTCCGGTGTACAGAACACATGTTACACTCAAGAATCTAAAAGACTCGCCCATCCAAGCATCACCTAACCCTAATCCAAGCATGACCTAACCCCTAACCCTAATCCAAGCATGATCTAACCCCTAAACCTAATCCAAGTATGACCTAACCCCTACCCCTAATCCAAGCATAACTACCCCTAATCCAAGCATAACCTAACACCTAACCCTAACCCTCATCCAAGCATGATCTAACCCCTAACCCTAATCCAACCATAACCTAACCCTAATCCAAGCATGACCTAACCCCTAACCCTAATCCAAGCATAACCTAACACCTAACCCTAACAATCATCCAAGCATGACCTAACACCTAACCCTAACCCTAACCTTCCTCTAAGCATACCCTAACCCTAACCCTAATCCAAGCATAACCTAACACCTAACCCTAACCCTCATCCAAGCATGTAATAACCCTAACCCTCATCCAAGAATAACCTAACACCTAACCCTAACCCTAATCCAAGCATAAGCTAACACCTAACCCTAATCCAAGCATAACCTAACACCTAACCCTAACCTAATCCAAGCATAACCTAACACCTATTTACACTTGTACTGTCAGAAAATATTGAAAGTCATGCAACAGTATATAAATGTTTTTTTTCCCACGGAGAGGCTATTATAAACTAAAAGTCCAAAGTTGACTTACCAAGTTGAATATTTCTAATCCAAATTGAGGGTTTAGTTCCTTTTAAAATCCTCTCGAAATACACCCCAGCAAACCCACTGGAACAGCAAGCAGTGAGCACGGCCACAAGGCCCACAAACTGTTTACTGGCACTGAGCTCTTTAACAACAGGCTTCTTGTCATCCGCAGGCCACTTGGGTAAATAAATAAACAAACTTCAGGAAATATTTATTTGTACATAAATAAAAATCAATAAGTTAATCATTTATATAAAATACAACTTACAATACATATATATGTTATAATGATTAACAATAAAATACATTTTGTTAACAATGAATGCTTTCAAAACAATATTAACCCTAGAACATTTAATTTGGGCATTTTAGATATAAAACACAAACATTAAGGGGGGGGGGGGGGGGTCATTCCCCCCTCGGTCCAGGCTGTTCATCCTGACATTTGGCAAGTGTGTTCAGCAGTGTTTACGCTTTCAACTAAGTGTATGCAGTAGTCTCGTGTTCATTAGGTGGTTGCCATGGTTACCATACCTAAAGAAATGATATCACTTCTCAAACAATCATGATTTTAGTCTTTTGCTACATGTATGTCTACTAAGCAAGTTCCCTGTGCATTGTGGTTATCATAAATACAATACAAGCTATAAAAATGTCTTTCTTATTTGCAAGATTCTTGTTTCAAAATTGAACATGCAAAAGGCAATGATATTATTTAACAAAAACAAAGAAAAAGCCAATGTGTACTAACCTGTACAAGTGCCACTCCAAACATCAGCAATACAAGTGAAATCCACTTGTTATATCCCAACTGTTTGCCCAACATGGCTACAGAAAATAAAGCTGTGGTCAGAATCTTCAGCTGATAGGTCACCTGGTGAGAGGAAATGTATTCAAATGATGTGAAATGCTCAAGAAAGTTAGTGATTTAAAATCAACAAAGGTTCTATAGGTGACAAACGTTAAAATGATATGCATGTACAATGTATACGGTGTATTATATACATGTACACATGCATATCAACTAACTTTTCAAAATCTCAAAACAACTTTGAACATATATTGTACCAAAGAAACATTAATTTTGTCTCAAGTATCAGTTTAATGATGAGTAGCAGGCTATAAAAATAATAACAATATTACATGACTTGTATAGGCATCGAAGATTCACATTAATTACATAATTATTACATTAAATCCTAGAGCAACAAGAGGCTAGGGATAGCCTAACTCAGGCCTTGAATGGTATATACTTTGATCTGGTTTGTTTACTGGTCAGTTCAATCGAGTCTTCAAGACAAGCGTTAATGTCAATCAGTTATTATAGTCTTGTCAATGTTTAAGTTCAAGTTCGTCTGGCAAGTCTAAGTCAAGTATTGATTCAACTCTAAGTGCAGCTTTGATTCAACTCTAAGTGCAGCTTTGATTCAATGTAATAAGTTTGCTTGGCAGGTTTATAGTTTGACTCAGCAAAACAAGTCAAAATACGTCTGAAACAAAAGCCCCCGACTTCCAAAATAATTTGCATGTCGACCCCGACTTATCGATCAATGTGTGTGTATTCTGTATGAAGCGAGGGTAAATAAGTAGAAAAAGGCAACTCGCTTCGAATCCTGCTTGGGCCAATTTTTTCCCTTTTTTTCTTTTCATTTTTTTCTTTTCCTTCGCATTTTTTTACTTTCTTTCTCTTTTCTTGCACATTTTAAACTTCCACAAATTTATCAGGGCCAGTTTAGTCGAGGTTTGTACACATTTTATTAGCATTAATTTGTAAAATATCCTGTCCATGGGCATGGCGAGATCGACCACACAACTCACAAGTTCGTACAAGTCATGTGCATGTTGAGTCGCAGAACTTTCAGATAACCTTGATTCTTGAAGAGAAACAGAGTCCGCTGTGTTAAATTAAATAGTCAGTGGATAACTATAGAATAAAGAATGTTTTTTAAAAAGGTATTCTCAAAACACAGTCAAGGAGATACGTCATATCCGATCCCACAAGTAATGGAGCACAAAGTAAACTTAAATCGGACGTATAGTTCCGGAAACCAAAGCACATTTGGAACCCTGAAAAGACATAAAAGCGAAACCTTGACTCGGGCGCTTTCAGGCCCGAGTAGGCCCGAGTAATAATTGTAGAACATTTTAGGGGTGCCAGTTAGCCACCCTGCAAGTGAGCAGTTACTGAATGAGAACTGAAATAGATAAATTTCTAGCAGTCAAGGACTCAACAAATCATGCTACAGGCCAACATACAGTACATACCATAGAATCCCACATGAAAGCCTTGGGCTTATATATAAGTTTGTAAGGGGTTTGGGGTGGGCTTATAAACATACCGTAGAATCCCACATGAAAGCCTTGGGCTTATATATAAGTTTGTTAGGGGTTTGGGGTGGGCTTATAAACATACCGTAGAATCCCACATGAAAGCCTTAGTATGGCTTATATAAGTTTTTAAGGGGTTTTGGGTGGGGTTATATAAGTTTGTAAGGGGTTTTGGGTGGGCTTATACAGGGCAATCAACTTTTCAATTTTTCTACTCGTCCAATGGACAAGTGAGATAAAGTTTCACTTGTCTGAAGAGAAATTTCACTTGTCCAATACAATAACGCTAAACTATACAAATATAATACATAATATAAACAGAGTCATGATTACCAACACAATGTCTCACTTGGGTTAGAGTCCTAAAGTCCGTAGTAAGTGAACACGGCCTATAACATGCTTATATATCAAAAATAATTAACAGATTCAAAACTAAAAATAATAAACATAATTATATTTCACTAAAATAATATAATATTAAACATTATCAGAAATTATAAATTCCTCACCACCTTCACTATTTTAAGCAAAAAATCTCACTGTTTGTCATTTAAATAGGTCAGAATATGATTCCTCGTTCAGATAGAACCCCTGAGACATGTACAATAAACCATATTAAATGCAAAACCAAAACCAAAACTTTAATATTTACCTAAAAGTAAAATAAAAAATCTATGAGATATAAATGCACAAAAAAACCCAAATAAAACATTTTAAATTTTGCTCGTCTGTGTGGACAAGCACTTCAGTGAAGATGGCCGTCCACAAACTGAAATAACTCATCTCAGACAAGCGGATGACCAAAAGTTGATTGCCCTGGCTTATATAAGTTTGTAAGGGGTTTGTAAGTGGCTTATAAATCGGGCGGCTTATATCCACCAGCAATTTATAAAAGCTCGAGTTGTATGTAAAAGTCAAATTCTAAAAACATGTCAATACTTAAAAAAACCTCAAATGAGTAATTAACAGGACTTTACATTAAACAATGGCCGGTTTTTGCAAAAACTTGAACATAAAATTCAAGGGTGCAAGAATGCAAAAACGGAATTAGGAGTGTTAGTTTTGGAATGAGCAAATACTACATGTATCTGAGACTAACATACCATGACCTATAGCACAGTTACGCTATACTCTTTGCTTGCACATTGTCATAATAGGTCACATTAGATAGGCCTATATATGGGCATGATTACATCCGAAGAAAGCTTATAACCGGAATATTGTTTTTGTTGCAGTTAGCAGGTAGATGGGCTTATACAAGATGGAGCTTTAATGTGGGATTATATGGTAACATAAATTAAACTAAAAAACAGTAATGTTAATATGTATAGAGTGTAAAACCCCCCTGAAGAAGGCGCAGAGCCGAAACGCATTATGGAATAAAGCTTAAAAAGACGTAAAAGACTATTCTCATATTGTGCAAGTTATATATATATATATATAATGGGAATAGTGGAGTCTTGGCTGGTCAGAAAGTGCTCAATATGTGAAGTAGAGCATAATAGAATATTGGGAAAATCAAAGACAAGAAAAAGACATAAGTTTCCGTAACTCGGAGTTTCACGCTTACGCGATCATCAGACGGTTTATTACTGTGATAAGAAACCTAACATATTGTTCTCTTGCGCGGTATATAGTTCTATTGTTTTGAGTTAAGTGGTGTCTAATTTAACGTTCTTTAGGCAGAATTTGTTCTCGTGTCGGCATTTAGAGATGAGTTCGGATGTTTTTTATCACAGTAATAAACCGTCTGATGATCGTGTAAGCGTGAAACTCCGAGTTACAGAAACTTATGTCTTTTTCTTGTCTTTGATTTTCCCAATATTCTCTCTCTCTCTCTATATATATATATTATATATAACAAAATCAATTAGGCCTTCAGCAGTGAATCAATATACATTGTAAGACATACCTGGTAAGTAGCAGCATCGAGATTCGAGAGAGCAAGATACAAAAGGTTATTCTGTATCGTGTACAATCCTGAGGGGATGGCCAGCTTTAACGTGTCCACTGGTTTGTTCAAGATTTCTTCTCTTACAACAGCCCAGAAATTTCCTGCACTATATCCAAGATTATGAATTATAATAACAACACAAACAATAACTTTGAGTACTTCTGCTGCAACAACAGCTGTAGAGGCCAGGTACATCGGTCCTTTAAATGCAACTGTCCGAGAATATCGCATGGTGAGCACTAGTGATGAAGTCTGTAGCACAAGGATTCCAAGACACACATACTTCAAGGGAATCGCAATTGCACTGCCAACTATGAGGAGAAATGGTAACATCATTTGAGATTGCAACCTTGTTAGAGAGCGTTTATAATTTATGGTGGGGGTATGGGGATATATATAAATTATTATCTATTAGGTTTCAGTACGTAAGGAGCAAAGGTTTCAGTAGGCGGGGTACCATAAATATTATTTAAAAATGTAAAACCCATATTAGGGTGCGAAATTAGGAAATATTTTTACCGGCCCACTTGGTTTATTGCAACCCGATCGGGCCGGTAATCTGTGATTTTTCAGCAATTTTACCAGCCCACAGCAAAATTTGCCGGCTTTTGCCGGTAATCCAGCGTTAATTTCGCACCCTGCATATATGGTCCCTCATCCCAAAAATTATGAATGCTCGCTTAGCAACAAACAAAGTGACAAGTGTAAGCCTGTTCAGTTACAATTATATCGGCCAGTCTGAAGATTTCAATTATTGTTATTATTGAGCCTCTCAGTAATCAATATTTGGATGTTTGATATGTACTGTAATTTATTATTATTATTATTATTATTATTACTATCATTATAATGTTTGAATTTGAAAATGTTTGTTGATAAACATTATGTAGATGTAACAACTTTTGTTAATAAACTGCCATTTATCTCTCAAAAACCATGATTAGTACCCTACTTAGCGACTCTGAGCCTCCAATGTAGCCTCTCTTATTTCTCTTGCTGCGGGAGTCCCTCGCTCGGAAAACGGAGTCTGCAAACTATAGAGAGATATCATGTCCTTGCGCCCCCTCTAAATTAGCCAATCAGATGCTCACTCTTATTTTCTCGTCTGCGATATATTTAAGATATGCATGATAGTATGCTAAAGGAATCTGCTAGCTGTCTTGCGAACTCGTGTCAACACCATGTCGTTCACAAGCGACCAGTTTTCCATGGCTTTGAGTCCAGTACTAGAAATATTTGGCTTTAGAAACAGTTTGCGATCTGAGCAGGGGATGGCTCTTCGTGTTTTTTTGCAGGATATTTTGATAGTGATTTCCCTCACAAAAGACCTGGTTATTTATCTTTGTGCAGGAAGAACATAAAGCCAACTTACGTGAACATAGGAGAAAATCTCGGCAAGTTCTAAACAGTATCCTAAATGAAGAATACACTTTTACGTTTACATGATTGTTTATACATTGCCCAAAAGCCTCCTTTCAAATCGGCGCTGGAGCTACATGTAGCTGAGAACGCATTTAATTTGGGATGTTTACAAGAACCAACCACAGGCAGACAAACTGAAGAGTTCGCAGCCGAGTTAGGTCAGGACATTTGCACGCTTCTTGATTGCATGCACTGCTGTAATTACTAACTGCCGATTTCGCCGTGATTCAGGTAATGGAAAAAAATGTCCCATAAATACCGCATTTTGAATGTTTTTGATTTCCTCACTTATCTTACATGTATGTCGTTGTTGTTTTGTGTGATTTGATAGGGTTTGGGGACAGTTACAAAACCCTGCTATTGCAAAATTAACCATCTTAGATCACACAAGACAACTCAAACGAAGTAAGATAAGTGAACTTTAATAATTATCGGGCCTTCAGTTTATCACAGTTAGAGAATAAAAACATTAAAAGTGCAGTATTTATGGGGTAGTTTTATCCATTTTAAAATCACTTAATTACGGCTAGATCAACGATCAAGAAGCGTGCAAACATCGACCCTCGACCACGCATATTTCATTTTGTCTACCAGTGATATATCCAGATTTAGGACATTTAGCACTTCTGTTTCTTCTTTCAGGCCCTTTCAGGTTGCACTTTGATTTCCTGAACACATTCATGCATTTTTATACTGATAGACAGTCCATTTTAAAAACAACTCTAACCCACAAATAGCAAAACAACAATCTGTTGATCAGTAGCTTCCAAGACCAAAATAAATTTAGTTGAGTTTTTTGAAATTCACATTATTCTACATTAATTATGATTATTTATAAACAAAGTCGCAAGGAAAATGAAATCTTGAAGCGCGCCAAACACCATACTCTGCGGCAGCCCGCAGCCCGCAGCCCGCAGCCCGCTGATTCTTCTGTTATATTTCTCCGCTACCGACAGATTTGACAGCTTCCAACTGTGAACTCTGATTTCTAACTGGGTTTTTCATTGGCTTATTTTATTAAATGGAATGTATGTGTGGTTTAATGAATCAATTAAAATTTTAATTTAGAGGGGGTGTGAGGACATGATATCTCTCTATAGTTCGCAGACTCTGTTTTCCGAGCGAGGGACTCCCGCAGCAAGAGAAATAAGAGAGGCTGCGTTGGAGGCTAAGCAACTCTCCATTTACATGGTACAATGTAGCTTCATGAAGCTGTGAACAGTGTAGATCTTATGTGCAACCAGTATAATTATAAATGTCGTGTCAGTGGAAAATTTATTTAGTAATTAATGTAATTTTCAATTTTGTTTCAGAAATACCTTTAAACAGTTTCACTTAGTGCTGTTCCTTTAGAAATACATTTAAAATGTTATTTGTGTGACAATGTGGATGAATTAATGATTTATGTAAAACAACCTATATAACACATAAACAACAAAACATACTGGATGCTGTGTTTGGGGTCAGATGATCCGAGCTCACAATATACCATTAGTACTTTATAATAGTAGGCATTACTAAATATATTTCCTCACTGCCTTTTTCGGAACTGTACATTGGTTTTTACATTGAAAAGTCAGCATTGGGCTTTGCCACTCACTGAATTGGTATAAAATTAAGGAAAAAAAGTAAAACAAATATTATACACTTTGTACATTTGAGACAATACTCCATACTTTATTTGCAAAGCTATACTGATCAAGATCAAATTAAAATCAATAAGTCAATATTTAACAATCAAGGAGAATTAGTTAATAATTATTGCTATCGATTGGTATATCGATAATCAGATAAAGTTAAGTATCAATTTCAAATATCACAATGATCTGCACATCGATTAAATAAACGTTGTTGCACTGTGGGTGTCTATTTTATAATCGACCTTCCAGCAGGGATCATTTCCTCAGACCCTCTGTTCAATACGCTACTTTCTTAATGCAAACTTGTTCTCGTTCCAATTTACTCAGGGTTCAAAATGTAACATATCGGCCAAGTTGTCTCATTAATTCAAGAAATTGTGGAATTAATGAACCCTGAGAGAATTGGAACGAAACAAATTTGCATTGGGAAAGTAGCGTATTGTAATCTTCTATTCTTCTTATAACTTATTATATTTATTATTATTATTATTATTATTATTATACTAGGAGAGTGAATGTTATATAAATTATCCGAGTTTCACAGATATGCTGAAATTTACAATTCAAACTCTGCATGTTCTTTCAGTTTTACCACTATTTATTACCGTAATTAATATAACATAAATTTACGTGAGGAAGGGGCAGTATTTCGATCCACTCACTTGGTATATATAATATATATTATAAGACGCCTTTCATTACTTCATGATCATTATACGCTACAGTTGGCATTACTTGGAATAATTTCTATAGAATATCAAGTGTCCGTGACCACGGCATGACTAAATGATGCTTGTCGGCTCAAGTGTAAATTTCATATGGTTATCATTAATTATTTTAATATGCAACTAGAACTATTATTTTAAAATTATACTAGATTATTTTCCAACGTACAAGAGTTGCCAGTTTCGCCAATCACAATGACGGACATTTGGCTAAAACACATTATTTCTTAAAATAGTTGCCAATGTACATCTGCGTTTGACCTAAAATACAGCTTTGTCAGTACTTGACAACGAACAGTTAGTGAGTTACACTCCAGGACGCGAGATTCGCCGAGAACAAACAAACCGAAAATCTCGATTTTGTAGTCGAGAAATATCTTCAATGCACTCTCAGTTCACCTCATCGTTCACGACGGTCAAACTACAAGTTAATCGACGAACTCATCGTATTAAGAACCCGTATTAATTTCGTGATCACTTACTTTTTAGAACAGGTTCCGGCGGAGGGGCCACTTCTCCTTTCTCGACCGCCATTTTTATTTCTTTGTTTGCAGAGTAACCGCTGACCAAACGCTGTGCTGTCACCTGGGTAGCGCCAAGGCCCTCGAAAAATATGTTCCACGTTTCTCATCCACGTTGCAGAAACTAATCCACGATTTTAAAAAGTCTCCGAAATCCGCGAACTATAAAAAGATTCGTTGATATGATGCCATGTTCATAATGATTCTTGTTACATTTCGTTTTTCTGTCGCAGTTTTAAATAAATGAAATAGTAAATGCTACAACTATGTTGACAAGGCAATTTGGTTTTGTTTTTATAGTTAAATGCTGGTTTAGTTGAACTGAAAGGTTCTCGGTTTAGAAAGGATCTTCAGTGGCAATTTGGTTCTGTTTTTATAGTTAAATGCTGGTTCAGTTAAACTGAAAGGTTTTCGGTTTAGAAAGGATCTTCAGTGACTGCCGGGCAACTGATCATATTAATTTATTCAGTATTCCAGAAATTGAAAACGCTTTTAAAAAACAAAAGGCTGCCTACTGATATATATACGACAGAGATCTATAGTTTACGTATAAAAGATAAATTGTTACATGAGGGCGACTTAGGGTTATGGAGACCCTGATCTCCATATATAATGCCATAGTGCAACCCCACTTCAACTAGGGTTAGGGTTAGGCCGGAGCGATTGGAGCGCTAGCCATTTATTACAGTCGAAGGGGGTTTTGAGTGAAGTTGGGATTATCGTTTTTCAGAGCTTGGTTGAGGATCGAAATTCAAAGTATTCCGCTAGATGCCGTAAAGTGCCATCTTTGAAAATGACTTTTTTGTTCTTTTGGGCGATCATTTAATATCGTGGGGAGGGGGTTGGAAGAATGATTTTGTTGCAAGTAATTGTCTTCGTATTATTTTTCTTTCACTTTTCCCCTTTCTTTTTTTCTACAACTTTTGTTGTGCAAATTATATTTTTTTGTCTCAGTTTGGGGCAAATTTGGCTCCTGCAATTTGTTTTACAAATTGCTTTACTCTTTACTGTTTCTTATTTATGGTTAACACAATATTGAAACCCTCGTCATATAATCGGATGGGTGGCCAAGAAGGGTGAAATTTAATGTTTAGCTCACTGATTA
>JANUFV010137331.1:0-14611 GCA_024757865.1 Epizoanthus scotinus | reverse complement strand
TATTAATGGTTTTCTTCGGGTAGCTAAATTAATAACCTCAGTATAAGCGGTAATCGAGTTTTTATGAGTGCAGCTTTTATTAATGGTTTTCTTCGGGTAGCTAAATTAATAACCTCAGTATAAGCGGTAATCGAGTTTTTATGAGTGCAGCTTTGAGTTCTTGTTGTCATTGCAGTGTTATGGAGAGACCGGTTGAATGCAGTAACCGTGTGCTTGGTCACGTGACTGGACGAAGAGGTCATTACAAAAAGGCAAATGGGAGTATATCCGGCTGTCACGAGAGTCACATGTTCTTCTTCAAGTATGGTACGTACGTCCATGTGAGAAGGTCCCCTGGAAACCGCCGCGCCTTACAGCCCCCGGTGACCATCCAACCGAGACATAATCTCTGGAGAGTTGATGGGAACATGGACCCACTCGGACAATGGAATGAAACTAGCCGAACGTTTATCGAGGCAAGACCGACAGTGTTTGTTCTTTCTTATCTCGGTGGAAAACAGAAGTCATTGTACAAACCCCTTTGGAATGACGACATCTTGGTTGCCATGGCAACAAAAGCATTTCAGGATTTTCGTGAGAACAATGATCTTTACAGCGCAGTAGAGTTTGGGGAGAGCGAGATGTGGACTGGGACCTACAGGGAAACACAAGAACTGCATTACGTTTTGTCAGGGAGATGGGCGAAGGAAGATAACAAGGACTCCATAGAAACGTTCTGGATCGACTCGATGGAAGAGTTTATCTTCAATAACAACAACGTAATGGAGATTTGATAGATTTTACATTTTATATTTTGTAGATTTTCCTAATGTCCTTCGCTTCTCCTTCCAGTTTAGACTAACGAAATGTAGAAATGGATTCTGGATTCGAACCCTTTCTATTCTCGATATATATGGATCCCAAGACAGACTTAATCGCTTCAAAATATGATTATAATCACGTAGCCTGCCCGACAGGCCCTCCATGTCAATTTCTGCTCAC
The DNA here is from genome assembly GCA_024757865.1 of Epizoanthus scotinus. NCBI lineage: Eukaryota > Metazoa > Cnidaria > Anthozoa > Zoantharia > Epizoanthidae > Epizoanthus > Epizoanthus scotinus. The sequence goes on along the minus strand of JANUFV010137331.1, from coordinate 13,630 downwards.
GCTTCTGTTTGGCCGTGAGGAAGTCAAGAAAGGGCCTGGCGCGAGAGAGAAAGAGAAAGAAACCTTTTTCACTTCCTAACACTTCTGATAAACTTCGACTTTTAATAATATCGCTCTCAGTGTCGCTTCACCTGGCGTCAGAGAAAACACTCCGGGCATTTGAGCTCGAGCGCACAGAGCGCCTGTTTTGAACAATCATTGACTACATCTCTGATGTAAACTCTACAATTCGGGTACCCTGCGAGCGGCTCACCAGTTAAGTTTGGACTCGGCCATTTGATTTTCTCTCGGCCCATTTTTCAAAAAGATGGCCGCTCGCAGGGTACAATCCGGCGGGACTTGTCCTTTTGCGTGCAGGACGTAAAGTCCCACACACATTTTTAGGTTTGTACGTCGCTTTAGCTAGAATATGTCTTCTATTTATATTAAATAAATTCCAATATGTAAACGCTTATATTTCTGTATTATACAAGATTATATATACATTTACCAATTGTAACAGCTTAGTGCATGTTGACTGAGATTGGGATTCGTGTACTCAGCGATGTGATCAGTGGAATAAACTTGAAGATTATCCAAAAAGTGTACGATTGAAATCGATTGAAATCTGAAATTTGAGACTTCTTAAGCACCGGCGGCCGAAGTTCCGTAAAACATTCCATTGGAACCGAAAATTGATCCGGATTCACGGGTAACCATTCTGTGTAAACAACGTAGAATTAAAACAATGGGTCACTTGACCGTAAAACTGAACCTAACCAATCACAGGGCACCCGTATTCTAGTTTTTATTCCGAAATATGTACAATAAAACGCGCCCTAAACTCGAAGACGAATAGTGTCGAAGACGTGCCAAGGCATGTACATGAACACATGCACGTATTGGCTCCGTGATGTGATTTGTGACATAAAAAGCGTTTTTTTTTATTCTTTGGTTTAATTACTGCGCCTAGGCATGTACATGAACACATGCACGTATTGGCTCGGTGATGTGATTTGTGACATAAAAAGCGTTTTTCTTTATTCTTTGGTTTAATTACTGCGTTTCCTGTGCCAGCAGATTTGAACTGCTACAACCCTCATATTTTCATATTTTCCCTCTTTTGGACTGAAATTTGTTTTTGAAAGTCACCTCTGGAAACGTCCATCGTCTGCATATGGTAAACAGTTACATACCCTACATTCCTGATATGCCGAAATTTGTGATGGCACCATTAAACAATGCACTTCACATTCAATTATATTCCAAGAACCAGAGTCAGTATAAATGGCTGAAGCACACAGATATGGCGTTTGATGCAAATAGTATGTCTGCGAACGCCGGGCTTCTGTTGCCGTGGTCGTATTCCCAGACATTTGGCTGTATATACTAAGTACCGACATGTACTTGTTTTGCAATTTCGGTGCGGAAACACCACATGACATGACGCGACCCGAATGTGTGTAACATTACTTGTTTGTTCAGGTTTGAAGGCTTCCTGTAGTTTCTTCACATACCAAAACTACCTGCTTTACATTCTTGTAGCTCGACTTTCAGTGTACACTATAAACGTCCTGTGTATATATAGCACAATGTGTTTATTGGCTTTCGACAGAGATTGTTGGTGTATTCAGGTGAAACAATTCCCTATGGAAGGTTGAAACGTTTGCGACTAGTTGACGGAAGAAAATTTTACGCAAAAACTCAAAAAATAATCTTTAAACCCGGTAAGTGTTTTTGTGCAGTAAGTACAGAGGGTTGAATAAAGCTTTTGGCTTTGTTTTGATATTACAATGAACTTGGGGAAGATGGGGATTTGCACCGAATTCCGTGGCAAATCTTGGAGCAGATTGCATGTGTTTGTATGTCAAGGGACTATGCTGATATTTTGTCCTCGTTAATATATTATGATATGATTGTTGAACTCTATACTTAATGATACAGATGCTGGTGAATATGTACCGAGTGAGGTTAGTTCCAAGCACGAGTTATACTGCGGAATACTGTCATGTGTTCAATTGAGTTATTCCCTCGCAAGACTTGCATGTTTTGTTAACTATATAAAACAAGATAAAAGGCTATCACACTTATATATCCTCCTGAGGCACCCAGCCTTAGACTGAACGAGTTTGGGTTTTTTATCGGATATGTTGTAGTGGTATATATATATATATATATTTATATAGATGAAAGTCGTATAATTCGCCTGTCACATGTACTACATGTATACTGATGTAATTGTAAAGTCGTCACAAAATTTATGATCATGAGATGCATGCGAGAAATATTTTCCAATTTCCGTTCGAGCACAGTGACAGTGTTGAAAGTCTTCAAACCACCCGTAAGTTCCGTTATGACTGTTTCAGCGTTTGTCCCTTCTAAAACCGCCTATCGATAGAAAGAAAAGACAACTTAACCATAATTAACTTAACTATAAGCGGTGGAATTCCTGATTTCCTTTGTATGGTCTTGTATTACATTGTATGTTCTCTAATCAGATGTTTCTCAACTTGTTTGAAGATCGAGAACTGTATAACTTTAGTACTAACACAGTGACTGTGTTTAAATTGGCTGAAAAGATGCTGGAACTGTTAGCCTGCCCATAAACTGACCAGGGGCGGATCCAGGGGAGGTGAAATGGGTGAATTTTCACCCCCCTTTTCTGAGCCCCCTTCTTTCTTTTTTTCTTATCTCTCAAATATTTAAATAATATTTGGTTCTGTTACATTAAAAATTTCACCCCCCATTTCAAAATCCTGGATCCGCGCTTGCTGACCCTTACTTTCGTTCTTAGATACACTGCAAGCTTGCCGCATTCTCTTTATTTTCTCCTTTTCCGAAGTATAGTAGGGCTCATGAGGTGTTGCGAGTTGGAAGATTCTCGATTTTCCTCGTCGACTATAGTGTGCGGGAATTGCCGCTTGTTTTTTGTCATTGACTTCTATTCGGCTGAAGAAAATGAAGAGACGCCACTACTTCTTAGCGAGAAGTTCTCCCTTTTAGGAGATGAAGTCAGGCGAGATGAGAAGGGCGGCAAACCCATCTATACCTGACGTAAGCCCATGCGCATCACGCTGTAACCGAGGTTCCTGTGCATGTACCTCGAGGCTATTATTGGTAGCGGCTTCTGATTTTAGCGAGTGGACCAAACTCGCTAAAATTAGTCTCCGCTACATTTACTACGAGCTATAACATAGCCCCTTCCCTCCCGTTATAGAATAGAGGATATTATCAATTTACTTTACTTGGCACAAACATGCAAACAGACAAGTGACATCTATTCATACACATTAATTGGTAGTTCACCCCCGTTAACTTGATTTAAGGCTAGAGTTGCAAGTATGAAATCGTTATTACTTGTTTCCGGACGCCTAAAGGACATTGTGTGACCAGCTACGACATTAGGGTTGACATGAAAGTGCAGCAAAAGAGATTAAGGACGCTTTTGTTGCAAGACATGAGTACGAAAGTGTAAAGTAAATATACATTCAGTCACAAAGATTTGGCCATTAAGACACAGATTCAGCTTTTGAAGATAATATTCCAGACATTATTGTAAAACTGGTTGGAGTACAAAGTTGTGATAATTAACTTGACAACCGTAATCTGCAGTCAACACACCAGGAACACGACAATCGACATAAACTCATCTTGCTAGGTAGAACATATATTTGTGATTTGCAGACATTTACGGGTTGTAAGCTGAGAAAAAGTTACTATTTTTTGTGTTTTGCAATGCTCCTCTGTGACAAAGAAGCAATGCATGTTGCTAGAAAGTCGGTTAAGGTTAACCCGGCCATGGCTTGGGTTGGGTTTACTTCCTTATCGACTGCTTTTAACTTTTATATCGAGTTTACATAATTGTGTTTCTGAGGAGTATTTCAATAATATTTTATGGGCACCAAATTACGTATTTCTAGATGAAGAAATCAACTTTGAAAATTTGGCTTAACCATTGGTTAACGTTAACCGACTTTCGAGCAATTAACCCAAGCTTGCAGATACTTAGATCACTGATCAGGTCCATCACGTACTACATACATGACACAGATTTTTTAAATATATTCCCACAAATTTCTCAACACCATATAAGGAAAAGCCAGGCGAAAAACAACGTTAAAATTGCCTGTGGCCAGTGCATAAGTAGTTTAAAATACATTTTTCTAAAAAAAGATGATATTTTTAGCCTGACAGATCAGTTTTCGATTGCATCACATTCTGAGCCCCACAGTCTCACGGCACCACAGAACACAGCTCGTTAACCCTTCCCAAAGGTCCTGTAACCCTGTCGTGATAATGCCCAGGGCGGTGTATTGTTGACAAATTGTAGTGCATGTAAAAAATGAGCACCTGTATATATTTAGTGTACCTGTAACATCGTAGTGATACCAAAAGAAACCATAATATATAAACATTTTATTAGCCGAGTGCGAGGTCCGTACGGTAGGTTATGGACCGAGTTTTTTCCATCTTTTTATGGCCCAAGACCGAGCGAAGCTCAGGAAAAAACAAACTTTTGTATACGTAGTTTGTCAGTAGTGACTGTACTACTCAATGTGTTGACGATGAGTGTAATGGTGGTGGCGGTGTCCGCGTGATGATGATGACAATGATGATGATGACGACGACGATGATGATTATGGCGATGTTGTTGATACTGATATAATATTGAACAAGTTTGAGTAAAGCATCGCGATTTGTCAGTGACGAGCAATTGATTATTGCCGATGAAAAAACAGATACAGATATATACATGTGCTCCCCCTACCAGGGCTCAGCAGTTGAGGGACTTGGCCAGACCGCTGTATGCGGTTCGAATTCACAACAGTTCTATCTGAGACATTGCGTAGTGTTCTGAGTGTACAGACAACAGCACTGGCATTAACCTACTCCTATCGACGAGTGTGTGGGTTCTTTAAGTCCTCCGATAGAATGTCGAGAGACTAGACCAACGGCTTAATGTCCCTGTCCACGGACAGAGTCGAGGATATGTTCTGCGAGCCGGTACTGACAAAACTGCGATATTTCTTTGATAACTGAATCCAATAATTATTTTATCATTCAACTTTTGTCTTACATTTTTTGTGTTTTTGTTGTTTAACAAAACATGGCTTGGAATCTCTTCTGCTGAGAACTCAGGAAAACGACTGAGCAGCTATCGTTCACAATCTCGACCCCATAACTCTTCTCTACTGCGCATGTCTGACCTTTGACTCACAGAGCTACTGGGCATGAGCGAACAATTACTTGAAGGCAGTCAAGTGACCAATTAAAATTAGAGAAAGCAACAACAACAATAATAATAATAACAATAATAATAATAATAATAATAATAATGATAATAATAATAATAATAACAATTATTATTATTATTATTATTATTATTATTATTATTATGTTATTAATAGTACTTTTAATTACATTTGAAACAAACAACTTCACATATCACGGAAATATGACGGGTCGTCACGTAGCTGCTAGAACGGAGGACGCTATTGGACAACGAGACAATAGCAATAACAATGACCCACACCTTTACATAAAACCTAACCTTCTGAAAACAAAGGAGCTCCTTTTAGACTGTAAACATAAAGAAACCAACCGAGCTACGCGATTACTGAAATAAAACACAAATCAGTAACTGATCATCAGTAGGAATACCTAACATGTGTGTAATTCTGCAATTGGTTTCGGAATACGACAAAAGGTGTATTAAAAAAAAATAGAATACTGCATAATAATAATAATAATAATAATAATAGCATAAATAAAATTTAAAAATAGTAATAATGACAAATGAGAATTAATGCATAATAAAAATGGAGGGAAAAACTTTACATGCCATTATTAGCTTAGACCTTCACGTCTTCTCGGATAAGGACTTTTTTTATTTGAGTAGGTTTTAAAATAATTAAATTAAATTAGATTAGTACTGTTGAAAGAGAGACGAGGTATTTAAAAAACGAAGTTGATCAACTGAAGTAAGTTAAGGTAAATGTAAGCTTTATTGGCATGATACGTCTATTACAGGTTGTATATGGCCAAAGCTATATAAGCTACTTTAATATGTACATAATTGCAAAAATGCAGGAACAATAACAATATTATGAAACAATACTATGTTTAATACGTATAATGCTGTTCGGTGGGATAACATTTTCGTTTTGCAAAGCATTTGTTTGTGTACTTTGCTGTGTATGTAGAGTTCGAAAATATGTCAGGGGGCATTGTTTCATTGTAGTATTATACGACGGAAGAAGGTTAACTGGTGGGAAGAGGTTGGACAAGCCAGGGGGGGATATCCGTGCATGTTGAGATTGTGGCCGGTGCTCACCGACATCACTGCACTCCTTCCTTCCCTCCCAACAGTCGTTTACAGTTTTCACACAAAGCTTGGCTGTTTGTGCTGCTCTCATCCACTCGTCACTCACCCGTAATTGTACACACGACTCCCAAGAGGGCTTACACTTCCAAGCTTTGTTGCCATTGGCTTAATTAATTAATTGACTGCCTACATACTCTGACGGCGCTGATTGAAAAGTAATAAATCAGTTGCCTCGTGTGTTGCTGTATAACATGGGGAGCTAATGCCAAAGCCTCGGGTTGCAGTTAACTATCACTGAGAGACAAGCTCGCTAATCCGAGGTATGGTGTACATTATTTTTACAAAACCTTTGCTCCAATTTTCATGAATTGCCTTTCCTACTTGCTAATCAATAATGCTCATATTTTTGTTTTGAACAATTCATCAGCTGCTACTTTTGAACTCTTGAACAATTGACATTTTACCATAAAGCTTGAACATAGTTTCTAGGCAGCAAACACTTTTATCTCTGGTAATAATTATTTGAACACGTGACCACAACGAAATGCTTTTTCAGGAGCAATATTGTTCTGTAGAATTCGCCTGTTGATTTCAGTTTGTGAATTGTGTTTTGTAACTTCGATTTTCGTTCCGGATGCTCGCTTTCTTTTCTTGCCTCAAAACACTGGTAACTGAAGAACAAGCTCATTGGCTTCATGGATAGCTTGGTCAGTATGTCAGTGTACTTTGTTTCCTATGGGGACTGCCGAAAAGCCCTGCGTTGCTCAGGAAATGTATATGAGCCCGTTTTTATACTCAGTTCGAACCCTAACCGGCAACATGTACACAGTACAGTCTCTCTATCTCCATTTCCGAAATAATTTTCGTATCGTGCTTTGAACGATGTTAGCTTTGGATTTAGATTTTTTAAAAAGTCGTACCTTGCTTCTATAAAATTTTAGCATCTTTTTAACACTCGACAACTTTTCTATTTTGCAATAATTTTCAAGTCAACAAAGGCTTATGGCTTTAGTGTTTAAGAGCAGCTCACTAGGTTGTTTCGTTTCTTTTTAGGAGTAAGTGTTTAAAAAAGTGAAGATCAGCAAGTCACGTGACAAGGTAGACAGCCAAACGAACGCGAACGTGCGTTTTCATTGGCGTTATTTTGTGGGTGAGAAATCACTCGAATGAAGGATAACAGTGGAAAGTGAAGGTCGAATTTAACTGCAATTGTATTGCTTGGATTAGTTTGAAACTGCTAACGAGTGTTCCAGATGTACTGGGGGCTGATACCAGTGTCAAATGCTTTTATAGTGAACAACTGAAGCCTTTAGTGCAAAGTTTTAAGCAACATGTGTAGCGGGAATGAAGGAACTCTAAAGCAATGGTATATTGTTGTTAGTAAAGTAGCATTATTTACTAACCAACCACAGAACCTAGCATGCATGTTATTCCTACAAGATGTTTTAAATACTGAATCTCTACTGCAAGATTACAGGAGGAATTTTCACAGCTTGCAGAAAACTCTAATTGACTTTTCGCGGTTGTCGAATCAATTTTCTTATCAATCAATCGCTACAAGTTTTATTGTGAACATCAAGCAAACAAACATAATTGCCGCAATTAATTGTGATCGCCAAGATAACCCACTTTGTGGTATTATGTCGAAGAGGGTTCATTCGTTCTGAAGTTTGCGGGTAAAAAGTAGGCTTGAAAACTTCGTCATTTGTTTCCTGTCCAGTTTCGTAATTGGTTTGAATTCATCAAAGTCTTTGTTCTTGAAAGATAATAAGACTAGCAAACACATGGTTATATAATTAATCCTTGGTGGTAAAGCGTTATGTATAATGATCATTTACGTGGGCGAAGTAAGAAGCAATAACTCTTTTGCCTGTTTTAGCATTTCATTTCAATCGCCTTCAACGAAACCTTTGTCATTTAAAGTCTTGATTTGATTGCACCTTTGTCTTTCGTTTTTAATATCCTGTAATGAATAGATTAAGTTTTGTACTGAATGGCTCAATGGCTAAACTTTTGCAGGGTCGATTTTTTTACGGTAGTACTCACAACATATTTTATATACAGTGCAGTAGAAGAGTTTTTTTGTTTTGTGACTGTCACATCAATTGCGAACGTGATTTCGGAGTGTCACACAACACCAAGTAACGGTGACCTTTGCATGCATGCCTCATAAAATAATTAGCACTATGCATTAAATATTGCGGCCTCTTTTGAGTAGTTCATAAGTACTGCTACCAACTGGTGCATGGTGACAAAGGTCAAGAATGCTAATTGAAAACAAATATGATCAAGTATCGTCACTTAAGCACTTAAGCGGTGAAGTGGACGGTTGGATTTCATCTGTGTTTCAGCTAATAGTAAACACAACACTGCAACCGGCCGCTCAAGGGAGAAATTCCTTGATGCGATAGCAATCGAAATTCCGCTCTTCGTGTCTACAAGCCAGGGATTTTTCATTAGTTCATTACAAAATTATCAAATTATCTAACTCGTCCCATGCTGATCCGCGTAGTTTAATAGTTTCTCAGTCTAAGTGACACTGGCTTTGAGACCTCTGAATGTGTGCGCGCGCGTGCATTATTGTCACATGTATGAGTTATAGGTCCAAGACAGTACTGCTCGCAAGTCTACAAGTAGTTCTAATTTATAGCAATACTTTAGGTAAATTTTGGGAACAACGATTTATGAATCACAGAAAATAAGTTCTCTCTGTTTTTCTCATTAGCGACTGTGTCCTGCCAGAGATTAGCGCACTCGGAAATGGCTACTTGTTATTCTAAATACATCCTTTTTAAGTAGTTCATTGTCAACTGTAAAAGTAGCAGAAATTAAATAACATGTTTAACCTTTGTTGGTATTTTATCTTGGTATATGTTGGCTATTAAGACTTATTATGGCCTCATTACAATACATACCGCAAAATTAGCGCGTTATTCTTTGCCTTTCTACGCCGGTATGCCGACAGTTGTGTGTGCGTCAATTTCGCCGAAGTCAGTCTCCGCGCCGCGTGTGTGTTTATTGGTTCCAAGAGGGCGGAGCTGGTAACAAAAGAGGTACTGTGTAAAAGGCCGCATGAGTGCCGACTGCGGAACTATAAGTAAAGGGAGAGAAACCTTTCTGTGCCATTTTACAAGCACACTTGCGGTCTAGCGTTACTTTAGTTTGTCAGTTAACAAGACTTGGGGTGGATTGCCGAGGTGAGTTCTATAATGGAAAGCATAATTATTGAAGTTCAGGAACGCGCCTGGTTCCTGTCTGTTCCCACTGCACGAGGCAAGGATTAGATATTGATAACTAGATGAAAACGTGTCATCATTGTTGTACTTGATGAATTCTGAAAACTGCAGTTGCTTCTTAAAAGCGCAAGTGATTTTTGAGAGCTACAGTACTTTGCTTTACTAGTCAGTCACTACGGTTTCAACTCAACTTTCAAGGTTTCAATTATCAAGTTATTACAAACTCCGTGCGATTAAGCACGTAAAGCCCTGATATCTCCCAACGGATTCAATTTGCTCTTGTCAAACTGAATAGGCATATCATACAAAAGAGGTGAAAAGGTAAATGTTTTATTAGTCAATCGTTGCTACCAATACCAGTTCAGTCTTGGAATATATTTGCAAAGCGAGGAGCGTTCTGCATATATAGTCCTATAGGCAACATTATCTCAGTATGGTTGATTTAATCAACTGTAGGAGTTGATCTTATGCTGTTCGCCGTGAGGGTGGTAGGTTTGAGCTATTATCTCAGTATGGTTTAACCGGCCTTTGAATCGTGCGAGTGGTCGAGAGTGTTATTCAAAACTGAGTGAGAGTGTGGTAACTTGGGAATAGCATTGTGTCGATCGAGGTTAAAAGTTAAAGGTTGCGAGTGGTACTTCGTATTCTGGACTCCGATTGCATGTTACTGCACCCAGGCTATTTTACAAAGTGACACACATGAGAAATTATTGACGCTAGAGGTAAGGGTTAGGTTAAGGGTTATGAGATGAGTTATTTGAAAGAAGAGTGGTTTGTCCTTGCAGAACACCAGATTTCGCTGATCTTTCGACTGAATCGCGAAGATGAAGACCCAAGTCGCGAGTTTACTCCTGTTCATACACTTGTTAAGACCATCCTGTTCCTGTGCGGCGGCCTCGGGTAAACAAGCCAAGGTACGTGTCCGTCTCTGTTCTATTGCTTACTTGCTTGTGCAGTTAATACTGAATTATTAAACTGACATGAAACACTAACAACTGAGTTGACTGAAAACTGGGACCGCGTCAAACAAACTGACCCTGTAGGATAATAATAACTCATGCAGATATATTCAAGAGCAGAACTGTATTTGATGTTGTGCGTTCACTCACGTACTCAAGTCTTAATACCATTAAAGAGCTAGGATGTTTGTGTTTATTAAAATAAGAATGGTCTTATTGAGTAAGCGACTGCTGAAAGAGTAACAGCTTATTTAATTTCATTATCAGTCCCATTTCAAAAATTGCTTCTGTCGAACAGTTATGGAACTAACACGCCTTTTCAACAAATAGTTTTGTGTTGCCTTTGATTTCAAAAGCGTCTTTTCTCATATTATGTGCTTATGAGTTATGTTCGAATATACTGTAATTAGTTTCGTCCAGGGGATTATCACCTAACCTGACTAATTTGGTAATTATCCGACCACTAGCTGAGGATACAATAATAATAATAATAACAACAACAACAACAACAACAATATATTTTGATATCCATTTTATATACATGGTATTATTACCATAATAAGAAAAATATTGAAGTAAATACAGAAATGCTGATATTTATCAAGACGTAACGACGCTGTCTTTGATCGTGGCATTATATATAAAGCTGTAATTTATCTACAGATAAGGAGAGAAATATTATTTAAAAATGGAATATAATTTTTGATTTATCATTTTTAACAAGAACTATGAAGAAGTGTACAGTGCTGTGAGATATCTCACTGTAAAATTGATGTCTAAGATCTTTAGCAGCGACAGAGTGAAATGAGCCCCATCTTGTGCTTTTTAGTTACAGTCAATAAAGATTCTTACATTTCTAGGGTTTTGTAGATTACGGGCCGTCGCTCTTTTCCCTCCGTGAATCCACCGAGAGTTGCGTGCGCGGATTACGGAGGAAAAGAGTGATTGCTTGTTACCTGGGGGTTTGGGGAACTGACTGACTATCTTCCGGTTTTCAATTCTTAATTTGTGACTTTTAATTCTGAATCTATACAAATTGGTGCGAACATCTTTACATATCTGAAGTTCTGGAGTCATAAATGATGCAGCATTTACAAAGTCTAGTCTCTAGAGTGGTTTTAAAATGTATGTTCCATGCGACAGTCAGTGGAATAAAGATACAAAGAATAAGGATTAAGGTACGGCAGTGATGTTTACATTGTATCTAGGGTCACTTTCGATCCTTCTAGATCTCTTCATAGAACATTCGGCAAACGTGAACTGAAACTCGTAAGGTGTCGAAACGTTCTTGGCATGGGCCGGTATGCATACCAGTTGGCCAGAACCCACCCATCCACCTGTTTCGAGTTTCCAAAACTGTCCAATGTTTGAAAACAAGCCAGTTTCAGATATTTGTACTGTGCGTTTTGAAACTGATAACTTTGAAGTACATTTTTTGATTTTTTTCTGCTGTTGCGGTTTCTGTGTGTTGTCCTGATCTAAAAACCGGTTCGTGTCGAATGACAGAGAATAATCGAATTATATGACACCTGACTTTATTTGATTTGTTGCATATCTAAACTCATGTTGTTATGTGTGATTTTTAAAACACGAACTGCACTCGGAAATCACAAGTTGTTATCGCCTTTTAATCCAATTTACTTGAAGTTGAAAAGCGGAAACAACGGTGAGGAATTAGACAGTGATAAAAATGACATTAGTATGAAATGTCCGATTGTTGCTTTAATATCAGTCTTGACCTACAGCCGAATCGTGTTCATCTTGTAAACTAACATTAACAATGCCAGCTTGCTTAGCTTAACCCCACATAGAAGAACCAATGAGTATTTGATGAGCATTTTCAAAATGGATTCTTCGCTATTTGCAAGGGGATACTTTTTTTAAAATAGAGTGGGATACAGCGGATTTTAAACGAGCCTGAAATTGGGATAATAAAAGGTAAAAAGAGAATGTATGACAAATATTTGATGAGGGTTACTTATCTTTTATATGTGATTTGTGCTGATAACTAAAACACCGCGGCTGAAAATCACTTAATAACGAACAGACCTTTACATATCCTGTGCTGCGTTCCTTCACGTACCTTGTTCCTTGGCTGTGTCCTCTTCAAACCTTGTACCGCTCGGCCTCGGGGCTGGTACACACAGATTTTAGATTTCAGTAATGCTCCATTCTTAACAGTGCCGCTCCCTATCATTGCCCCACATCATGTGGAATTGATTCGTCACCGAGCCTACTTGGACCAATTGAAACATGTCATTCACGGCTGAGCAGTTGTTAATCACGAAAGTTGTAAATCATCGAATATGAAAACAAACTTGACTTCTACTCATTGGGAGATCAATGTAGAATAATTGATTATTATTGTGCTATTTAGAACTAGAATGTTGCTACCCCATCAGATGTGCTCAGTGATATGAGTACTCAAGCAATCTAGGGGATCCGGGTAAAAGACCCAAAGGATGACTTTCCCCCTGTGAGACTTTCGCATCGGGGTGAGTTCGTCCCGGCATGACTTTTGCTCCGGGATGACTTTCGCCCAGAGATGACTTTAGCCCCGGAATGACTTTCGCACCGGGATAACTATCCCCTGGGATGATTTTCCCCCCGGATGAGTTTTCCACGGGATGACTTTCGCCCCGGGATGACATTTGCCCCGGGATGACTTTCGCCCCAGGATGACTTTCGTCCCGGGGATACTGAACTTTCGCCCCGGAATAAGTTCATCCCGATATCTGGCCATATACGTGTTGCTGTTTACATGATTTCATCTCTACCCTCGATACTAACCGGGATAAAATCAAAACAATGAAAGTTCCATGAAAACACTGGTTGGTGTTTCCATCCCGGTAATAAGTATTGTAGACCCAAGCAACTGAGACACAATAAGAGATGAACTGATTCGCCAGTGAATTCGTATCGGAGTGATATGGACAGACTTGCGAATTGTTCCTAACGATTCGATAATTCGCATACAACTTTCATTCCCACGGCAATCTTCGCGCTTAACGCTTAAGGGACCGTTCATTTCTTATGAGGTAGGGGGGCTAGTGGTACAGAACACGTATTCAGTTTGTGAACGTTCGGACATACACGTCTCCTATACGTCTCACATATCCAGACTTGATTGT